>CM052134.1:1484202-1520071 GCA_028454255.1 Halictus ligatus
CATTCCTCTTGAAAAGCAAGTTTTGATTGTTCTTTACTTGAAATATAGCAGGGTTCGGATTTTTTTATCAAGCAGATCCCATAAATTTTCGATCGGATTAATATCCGGTGATTGCGGAGGTGTTTTCAAATATTGTGGTGTGTTATACAGCAACCACTCTCTTGTGTTGCGTGCTGCATGTTTGGGGACATTGTCTTGAGTGAAGATAAAGTTGTATTTTAGACCCATTTTTTCTGCACTACTTACAATATGGGTTTTTAATATGTTTAGGTATATTTTGTGGTCCTTGATTCCCTCGATGAAGTATAATGACCCCACTCCAGCAGCACTCAGACAACCCCAAATAATGACCGAACCTCCGCCGTGTTTTACTGTGGGACGTAGATTTTCTTTTTGTAGCTCTGTATTTTTCTTCCTCCAGACCGTCCACTTGCCATCAGAGCCAAAAACATTAAATTTACTTTCGTCAGTAAATATGACTCTTTGCCAAAACTCGATAGGCTTATTAATATTATCTTTCGCGAAATCAAGTCTCTTCTTTCTATTTGCGGCATTTACGAAATACTTCTTGCGAGCAACTCGGCCGTGCTATTCATTATTTTGTAAACAATTACGAATAGTGCTGGCACATAAGCTTACTCCAGCGTTGTTTGCAAGCTCAGCAGCAATCGTGTTAACTAAGTTTTCGAGGTCGACCAGATTTCGCTTTATTTTTATTGGTTTTTCGTTCACCATATCGATTTATAATTCCTTGTATAGTGCTATGTGGACTATTAATTGTTTTTGCTATTTCTCGCAATGATTTGCGCTGATTATGCAGTTGTATAATAATTTGTCTTTCAGTCTCACTTGTTTCCTTACCTTTACGACCCATTTTACCGAATGTTATAAAAATTCACTAGTTTTGCAGAAGGTTGCTACTAGACTGTGCATCAAAGACTCTGTCTGATTACACTGTCCAACAAAATCAAACTTCTTTCGAGTTTTGCTTATTTTTGAAAAATAAAGGATTTTTCACATAAATACAAAAATATAGCGTACAAAGTATCCGCGTCGGCACATTTTAAAAGTTTAACAACCATTTACAACTATTATGAAGTACATAAAAATATAAGTAACTATATGAATATGTAGAGGAGAGTTCCCTCTATCTCTTGACTCAAATTTGAAGTTTCTCGCGTGTTTAGTTTTTGCGTAACACGTCATTTTGTATCAAAATCCGGCATTTTTACAAAAACCAAAATTTTTCGAAAACGTTGCGTGATGGTGCAATTCTACTTTCAGATTCGGTTTTAGGATAACAAAGTGTATAAGAATCACCCAATAGGTATTGCAAAACGATTTTGCTGTTGGACAGTGTTATTTGTCGGGTTCCGCTTAACCATAATATAAACAATCGGACGCCTTTCAAGTGCATTCCAGTACATGTACGAATACTTTTTGCGCGCCAATTGAGAGACACTCTCATACTTTTCAATTTTTCTCGTTAACGTTAAACTTTTTCAGGTATATTTATATGACAATATGTAGTTAAAATATATAAAAATTAAATTATGTTTCGTTTTATAAACATGTGTGCAATTACATAGAGAAATACATGGTTTTTTAAGCCTACAAGAGTTGTAAGAATGCTTTTTATACTAATTGTATATGATATGCGATACTTTGATGAACCCGAGCAGTGTTATAATTATACGTTTCGGCGTCCGAGGCCTCTCTATCTTCGTGGTCCTTCACGGGGTATACCCCGCGATAGTGGGCATAATTCTGCGACGTTTATTATCGAGGTCTTGCCGACATATATAGAGAAATCACTGATGAGGGTATATC
Source organism: Halictus ligatus (assembly GCA_028454255.1). NCBI lineage: Eukaryota > Metazoa > Arthropoda > Insecta > Hymenoptera > Halictidae > Halictus > Halictus ligatus. Next base: position 1,486,033 of record CM052134.1, read on the forward strand.
AAATAAAACCATTCCCAGACAGATCTTTTTGTTACGCCACATTGCCTGAATTTTCTAGGCAAATTGCAACGACGGAGACATGTGGGAACATTTTTTCAATTTGAGGGTGCTCGAAAAAAAAAAGAAAAGAAAAAGGAGAAAAATAATTTCAGAGTAGACAATAGTTTTGAATTTACGAAAGATTTCCGGAAATTATATAATTTATGTACCTACCATCGTACACAGTTCGGGTTGTATTTTTTCGTCCTTGTTCTAAGTTGTTTTTCAAGGTGTTCTGTTGAATCTTGATTGCGTCGACTTTCTTATTAATTTGAACTTGATCCGATTTATTGTATCAATATTGTGTATAGTTAAGGACATGGTCAAACATTGGTAGGAGTGAAATGTGGAATGTGTCTATTAGAACGTCGTCAGTATTAAATTCGAGTTTGTTGTTAGGACTCAGATGTATATTATTATATCTTTCGGCTATCAAAGTACGATCACTGAAACTATGCTCGCAAAACAATCAACCAATTGAAGAAGCTAATTTTTTTACGGTTGCTTCATTTTGAAATTAACCAACATGTTGACGCTGACTACTATAAAATTATATTCGATTTGCCTTACGGCAAAAAACAAGTGGTATGACCCCTTATCGTTGACATAAATGATTCATCCGCAACTATGTTTAAATAAAACGGAATAAAGAATATTTGAAAACATATTAAAATTCATTTCATTCATTTCATTTGATAAGTAATGTTTTACACGAAACATTATCATAGAATTTAGAATGTCTCACTTTAAGATAAAATACATAAAATTAGATTGTACCAAGACTTGACAAAAAAGATCGTTCACGAGTAGAAAGAAAATTGTGCCTTTTGAAGCAGTTAAGTCCCTTTTGATTCAAATAGTAGAACAGCAATCACCCTACGAACAATAACTTTGCAGATAGAAAACGCTGTGCAAGTTCTGGAACGCTGAAGCACGGAGCATCGTTGGACAAATGGCGGAATTTGCTTCATCGGGGCCCTGAGGGTATAGCAGTAACGCTTGAAGCGAAAGACAACGTAACGCTATGCCTTGCTATGTGTCAACATTGCACGAAATATGCAGTGAACGTTCAGTCCCCTCCATGCTATGCCCACACCGCCAAGAACGCCATAGGACATTGTCTTTCTTTGGAATACAAAATCTAACTTACTAGGTCTATTCTAAATGTCGCCTTTGGAAAACTTTCGGTTCATAACTTTAACGCGGTGACTGATAGGACAAAGAGAGAAAAACTATTTTTTTAAACATCTACTATTCTATTAAAAAGAAAATTGGCTATTTAATTTCAATGTCGATTCTAATAACTTTGTTCTTCATCGATTGAGCATCGGATAAACAAAAGAAGACACACCATATTCAATGGTTTTACTAACTGTGTTTCAAATACACGATACACTTGCTGTTTATCTGATGCGTGGTTTAAAATTTGTTCATTAGTATCACTATTTTAGTGAATATGTTGAACGGCATACTGTATCATACTGTAATAAAATGCTATTTCTGTTAAAAACCCCAAGAATCTGAACTTTCATCTGTCGTACATTTTATAAGTCCAACTTTGGGTTATTACAATTTCGGTTTACCTCCATTTTGGGAGTTACCGGGCCGGCCACCAGCTTGCAAATCTACGTTATCGACATCACGGCGTGCTTGAGCTACCATCTAACGGCTTCGCTCATTAGACGACGCTAACATTGAGTACATACCAACATGGCGACGCCCTTACCTGTCAAAAACGCTTAAAATCGCTCAACCTTAAACACGCATAATATTTGAACCAGTGAATTCCTCTCATTAACGCTTGGATTTTTGGCATTTTCTCGTAAAAATCTACAGGATTGTATAAAACAAAAAGATAAAAATGTCTGGGTTGCCAAGGTGAAGTTTAACCCACTTTTTACTTAAGGTGCAGATACAATTCACACATAAAATTTGATGGTGTAGTTGTAAACACACTTCACAGCAAATAGAAATAGCTTGAGATGTAAAAAGAAAATTTCGAACTGCATATAGATGTCAATTTTTCGAAAATAAAATCGTATTTAGTTTTTAGCAAACGTTATAGTGAGAATGAATCCTACATATTCATAATTTATAACTTAGGAAAGTGAAAATAAGATACTTACGCGTGTGATAAAATAAGCTCAGATAGATCGTACCATGATTTTTTTCGTCCAATTATAATGAGTTGCATGCTGATAATTGTATATTTTGGATTCAGTGATCCTGAATCAGTCATCCTAAGTAGTATCATCCTATTATACGTCGTTATGTCTAAAACTCTAAAGTCTCTTTATGTAACTGACTTTACTTTTTAATTCTTGATCTCTCTGACGCTTTCGTCTGATTTATAAACCTATCAATTTTCATGAAAACATATCGTGATGAAATTAGCTAACTATCGAAGTTGTTCAGTACTGGCATAAAAAGGGAGCATTCAAACGAAGGTGTTCCGACCGTTAGTGATCGTTCAAAATGTTTTCGCGTTACGAACGCGCGATCGAGCGGTTGTTGTCTCGCTCGCGTAAACAGCCGTGTCAATGGCGACAAACACCTCCGTTCGAATCTCACCTCGCGAGCAAAGGTGAACCGAATTCACCTAACACGATAATAAATTCAACCGTTCTCCCGACGTTTCGTGCGTTATCGTGCGCGAACGAGAGAACAGAATACGTTCATACTTCGTAGCGCTCGAGTGCATTATGACTTCATTCGTGACTTTGTCACCTATTTTTAATTGTTCATTTTCTCGCGGCATGGTCGCTTCCTATCTCGATATAGTTTGTATCGCGAGTCCCGTTACATTTCGTTGTTTGTGCCAATGGTGTGGCCTAAACATTCACGTTTTGCGCATATCATCTGCACTCTCCACCACTTTCCTCAGCGCTCAATTCTGAGAGGTCAAGGTCTCAGGCTCTCAAACAATCATTCAAGCCGAAACAGAAGTATGGAAGAGAATATTGTAAACAATTTGAAATCGGAGAAAACTGAACGAATGACGCATAAAGGAGAAATACGTATATTATAATATATTCTTAACACGTTTTTGTCGCCATCATATCGCATCGCGTGACGAACACAATCTCGTGTTTTCGACAAAGAATGTCAAATTAATTGTATGCGTAGTTTTAATTCAAATTATAATGGACATATTCGGGCAATATGTATAATTTTTCATAACTTTCATACACCATACCGGTTCCATTTCATAAAATATTATAACGAAAAAAAGTTACTGAAACAAATCATGGTAACGAACACGTTAATTGTACAGTGTGTACATGTGCATGTTGTTAAATTATTTATCAAATTTTACTGATACGACTGCAAGAGTCACTTTTTGTTGCAGATAGATTTCAAGTTATTTTAAACGCTTCAGTTTAATGTTCCACTTGTTAAACGTTTTAAATGTATTCGTTCGAATATTTTCGCGAATCGTTGTAGGCATGCATGCACGTTTTCGTAAAGCACAGAAAAAATCCAAAAAAATTAAATAGCATTTAAAACGGCACTAAAACGGCCTTTTATAATATTTCCCGCGTTTACATTTCCTGGGGAGCGTTTGTTGTAAATTCAGAAAATATGAAATGAAAATATGTGTTACTAATGTGTCAAATGTCCGCAGAGAAATTCTGTTTCCGACGTATGGAATAAACTCCCACAAGAAAATTATTTTTACACCTACATTTTACCTTGTGCATGAGTATATGCATGTGTGTGTCTGTTTCAACAAGTTACATACGAACAGCTCGAAACATCTTTCCTGGTTCAGCACGACGGCGTCAGCACAGACTCTCCTAGACACCTAATTTCAAGAATACATTGTACACACTGTACACGCGTGCGGATTCGCGAGCGCAAGGATTCACTTCGACGGAGAAGTTGCGCAGCCATGTTTCTACGTCACGAGCGACCTGCTCGCCGCGCCGTCGTCGCAAAAACGAGTTGCTTTAGCTGCCACTCTGAATGTTGACGATTCTTTTCAGACTTTGTATGACGCCAGGAAAGGGCTCGGTATAATTTAGTCGCGATTACACGCTCCGCCTTGTTTACAGACGCGAACCAGGTATACGCTGTTATTTCCGTGGAAAGGTGCTCTTCACCGTAAAAGTCGGTCTACCTCGAGGGCAGATAAACAGAGAAAAAGTAGCTCCGACTGCTTTTTACCAGGCTCCGTGTTATTTCGTTTCCGTTTTCCCTCGCAGACCGGCGACGTTAAATTTTGGCCTCAAAACAACGAATAATTAGACTGCTCGAGAAACCAGTTAGTGAAATACAAGGTATGATAGTAAAGAATCCGGACGCCTGTGGTCCCATGAAAATCACCGATCAAACTCTACGCCCTTATTGATGACAAATTTCCAAATAAATAAATAACCCCATATTCCTACATTAATGTTTAAGTCATTTATTTAAAAATTACAGGCCTTCGACGTTTGCAATTTTTGCCCATTTTGGCGAAAATTACGAATTTTTATCTCATGAACCATTTGCCCCATTGAGCTAAATTTTTTTCGTTTTATTCGGAAAGCATTGAGTTATTGTAAAATAATTTTTTCAGCCTCGATAATTAACTTTATAATGTTGAAAAATGTAAACGAATTCTTTTTTTGCGTTTTTTCGATGGTGGCAATGGTTTTTTAAATTATGAAAAAATATTGTCAGATTCCCTGAAGTATTACTATCAAAATGAGACCTTCAGCAGGATGGAAAATTGAAAATTGGCCTCACAATGAGCTGGGAAAGCATGTGGTGTACCCCCATTTCAGGTAGGCGAGTCGTGCGCTCCACTATTATGGTTGGTTGCGGAACACTGATCTATATACACAGAGCTACTGCATTGTGTTTTCTACCTAATGAAAACATATACGTATTATTGTAATTTATATATTTACAAGCTTTTACTTGTGATGTGCCGCGGAATTGTCGAAAAAACGTTGGCGTTTCGTGAAAAATAAAAGGTTTTCGAGCACTATTGTATACCATTCGTCTCAAAGCAATACCAGCAGACCTCGTATACGACTAAATAGAGAGCGTAGTTATAATTTTGTCATAATTTCTAAAAGCTTAGAACATAATATAGCTGCCGTTCATATTTTTCAAAAAAAGTTAATAGGCTATCTTAACACTTTGACTGCCAAATTAGGAACCCCAAAAATTCCATAAAATCAAAGCAAGTTATTTAATGAAATAAAAATTGAAAAAAATTAAATGTATAATATTGAGTAATTCTCCAACTTTCTTGCATTTTACAGATCCTAATCAAAGTGGGTACAATGAATACATTAACGAAAGAATTCATTTTAAAATCTGCACAAATAATTCCGTCACCCACATATGGGTGACATGGCAGTCAACGTATTAAATATGAATATATATATATATATTTATTATAAATATATATATTTATATTAATAGAAGCATAGAAGAGATTATATACTTTTCTGTCGGGGCAACTGCGCAATATAAAAACAATTAACGATTTCGGTGTTTCTGCTGATTGGCATTTTTGGGCAACAGTTCATGGTAAAAGACGATGTAACGGTATTGGAGGAAGCATTAAAAGATTTGCAGGGGGTCACTGTACTCCCCTCAATTCCAGTCAATTCCCCTGATCTGGCAGCACTATAGTGGCGACACTGTAGCCGCACTCTTGATACTTGTATGCGAATATTGTCTGTTGCATTCCATGAAGACACGTTGGGAGTAATATCGGTTGGCAAGTAAGGAAAGGCGCGTGACACGCGATGGTATGAGACGCGATGATGCGACATAGTAGCGACAAGTAGAAGGGGGAAATCTACATCTACCTCGATAGTTGTATGAACCTCGACACTTGTAGGCTTTTTCTGTCGCGTTTTGTGCAATTACCGAGGTTTTACCGTATCTCGTGAGCCGTTGATTAGTGAAGATAAGAATACTTTGTAGTGAAAACGAATACTTGCTGTTGGATTCGAATAAAAATATAAACGGTAAACGTGGCTTGGAAAGAACGAACGATGAAAATGCAGGACTGGACGCAGTTAATAATCGGATTAGTATTTTCGTGTTGGTAATCCAACTAGCCTTTTTGTCTCAGCGATAATTCACTAGGTCCAACGTCGAACCGTAGCTGGCTTGCATTAATCAACGTCGAAGTAAAGAGCGTGGTGGTCCCATGACCTGGGATTCAAGGAAGGTTCGACTTTATCAACGACTTTATCAGGATAATCGAATGGAGTCGGCCAACCGAACTCCACGGCAGAATGCATCGTCCTGACGAAGTGGTGGGCTATCGAGCGACGACCCTGACGAAGTGACTATTTCCATGGTTCTACATTACCATCGTATATCACAATCGACAGACTCGCCAATTTCGAACCGGTAAAAATTGCTTCTTTCACGCTGGATGCGAGCATTGTTTGCACTTCGCGACGGGAACAGTGATAGATAGCGCTCTATCGCGAACGATCTTTACGCCGTAATTAAACCGAGAGACGACGACTGTCTATCGGAATCTATTTGCCAGTTGACCGAGGTGCACAACAAATTGAATCTAGAATCTTCTATGCCATTTCTGCGCGAGTCAGATACCTCCGAATTTTTAAACACCTTTCTCGAATTAATATATTTGCAATATGAAAAATACAATTTAAACCGACGCACAGTGCGGAGAAGCACTAGACGTGCTTACTACACGTGTATACCACGATGTACGATAAATTCCTTTGGCAACTGCACATGAAGAGGAAATTAATCATTAATACTATTAATCATTTAACAATCATATCTATGCTTAAATATTGTTAATTTTGTTTAAATTTGTACATTTGATTGTTAAATTTCATTTTTTGTGAATAATTACCATTACATGTACATTAATAACAAAATTTAGATTTTTGTAAAATGGCCATTTTGCCATGACCGCACTGTCTAGAGTGCCAAAACTCGAAAAATATTACATTAATTGTATGTGAGTGTTGCAATAATAATTCTGTATAATGGAAAGTGCTTATCAAGGTATATACATTCTTTTTACGTCTAATAAAGCAGATTTATTTTTTGTATAAATTTTCAAAGGTGGTTTTATTTATTAATTGCATATAAAACTTCAAATTAACATACAACAAAAACGACAAAATATATCCTGAGATTCTTACATATTCGGATATATTACTTGTTATAGTTTAATTATATATATACCAAATTTAGAGAAGTGACCAAAAATAGCCTATTTGTCCCCACTGTACGACTTTTCAATATAGTAACGTGTCCAAAAGGGAATAAAAAGCCTGGCAGAAATATAACCCACTTGAGTCTATCTGAATGTAATGAATAGAAAATATTATAATCAACGTAAGTCATTTATGATCGTTATGGTTCAAGATTCATACGAAAACATCATCATATTCTAATGAAAATGACTCTTCTTAAGACAAGTCTTAAAGACTTGATCTAAATTTATCCATCAACATGAAAAAATGATCAACGAAATATTCTAGCGTGACATGTGTTTTATGAAGGTTTTTTAATGTTAAGGCGCTCCTTGGTTTTTTTAAAAATAGAACTTTTCTTTTTATTCAGCTGGGTATGTAGCTCATTTCGAGACAAATACATGGAGTTATAATTTGTTGGTGTTTGTCGTTTCTAATTCTTGTATTCGGCAGAACGACCATGAACATCATTACAATGACTTATTCTATGCGTCTAATGTCCAAGATTTACAGATTTTACAACTCTAGATTGTATTTTATGGGATTTTAAAGAAAAAGTTTCCAGAGAAAAACCTGATAATAGTCTCTTATTAGACATTCCAGTTAACAAATCAAATGTTCAACTTTTGGGTCGGTGGAATTATTGTTTACGGATAGAATACATTGTATTTATATCTAAGATAGCCCTTTTAAGTGCAGGAGATATGGAACAACTTCAAGGACATTTAACGAATAAGTTTTAAAAAGCGGACCTTGAATGACTTCTAAATATCCAAATTTTAAATATCAAACGATTAACGGAATCGTTGTAGAAGGGGCAATATTCCCATTTGAAAAAAAACATAATTCCATTAAAAAAACAAAGGTCACTTTGACATCTCGAAGATATACGTCTACCTAACCTAAAGTAAGTTTTAGAAACACTTTTTATTATATATTATTATATAGCGTGATCCAGCAACGGTGGTAAAACCGAGAAGGGGGTGATTCTGCATGAAAAAAGAAAAAATAAAGAATAAAATTTTTTCATTTGAGTGTGCAACATTGACTGTGAGTGTGCAGCAAATACGCATGTTATTAGATAGGAATCGTCTGACGCATCTGATCATAGGCAACCAATTCTACTTCCTACATATACTGAAGCAATTGAACCCGACGGATCTTTAAACTCAATTTTCTCGAGAACGTAGCCTCAAATAAAAAAATTTTACTCTTTATTTTCGATTTGTTTTTTTTTCATGTAGAATCACCCCCTTCTCGGTTGTACCATCGATGCTGGGTCACTCTGTATAATGAATAGTTTTGGAGGTAATTTTATGGTTTGCTTCAAGTTCGTTATCCCGTATGTAGCGTCTTTTCTTAGCCCCTTAAAATTAAAAAAAAAACTTATTTAGAGTTATGGTTAGCAAACATTCTGTAGAATTCTTGCAATGATAATAGTGTAAAAGTTCGTACATTACAGTTTCATTGGCATAAAAATATATTCTTTCTACCATAAAAGGTACCTAGATCTCTTTTTAATTCTATGACATTTGCGGTAGTCAACAATTAACATATTGCCATTTCAATCCTACACGTAATTACGGAACCGAGACTTGGTTTTAGCTAAAGTACCGAGGACAGTTCTAATGCGCTTATTACAATCAGATTGTCGGATATTTGCGACACAATTGCAAGAAGAGCCGGGTATTGCTCGCGTAATTGTCTTAAACTTCGGCGAAGTGTACCAGTCTACTTTGAAGATTCTCAAGCACAGTCGTTTTTCTCTCTCTCTCCGTCATTTCTCATCGTGTAGCGCGTGCGTTGTAGTAGCCGTATAGGGCCACGAAATACGACATTTGGATCGTGATCAATGTACAGGATGGATAGAGTGATAAACGAAACTTTGAAGAACAAGTTCCGATTCGTTTACTATTATACAGGGTGTTCCATTTTTAACAAATAAATGTAATTATCTCGAGAACTATTCGTTACTTGACAAACGTTTCAGACGAAACTTTTTCTGTTTCGAGGTGGACGTAAACTACGTCACGTAATATTAAAATTAAAGTATCTCTAAAAGTAATAGTTTTTCGACACAAATAGGTTTATACATTTTTATACAGAAAAACGAGATGTATCGAATAATGCGTAAAAAATTATACGATTCCATTGAAAAAAATAAGAATGAACATCACGCGTCCTTCACGCATACACTTGCAAACAAACTAGCGGCCCTGGATTACGTCCTCCTCGAAACAGAAAATGTTTCGTGTGAAACAATATTTCAAATAAGGAATAGTTCTCAAGATAATCGCATTGATTGATTAAAGTGGGACTCCCTGCATAAACTTACTTTCGTCTTGCGAAATTTCTAGGACAGACTCGGTTATTCTTAGAGTAGCTGATTGGAAGAGAGTCGTAACAAGTTTGTAAAAATCATGTAACCAGGGATCGAAACTCTTACAATTTTCAATCAGTTGTGCAAAAACTAATTTTATGACTACTACCTTTTCTGTTCAGTGAAAACTGATATAAAACATAGTTTATTAGTTGACATTTCGATTTCACACATATATTTCGATTTTCGTGTAAATAAGAAACTTTTATTTAATTGAAAGTAGAAAAAATTCTAGTGAAATTGTAATGTTTATCCTGTTCTGAAAGAGTTAATGTTACGATCAGCAGATTTCCTGAAAATGTAGATCAGATAGATCCAATGTTGAAACCTAGAACCGTTCAATGAAATTATATAAAAATCACAATGTGCTTTCATTACTAAACATACCTATTTATCCAGCTTTCAATCCTTTAAATAATACTTAATTCAAAAAGTATTCTGAACTTTATATTTAAATGTCTGTTCAAAAGTATGTGATGCTCTAGTACTTTTATTAATCGTATATAAAATAACTGATAAATTACACTCTTACAACAAAGATCATGTGTTAATGTACGAAGTTAATATCCTTTATTTCCTTAATATAAGGAAATGATTTATAAAAGTTTGACTTTTATTTATATACAAGTTGACAGTTTCATTCTACCTTTTCGCGTAACGCTCGAAGGAGACTTATGTTGCCAAATTAATACGAATGTGATTGGCTATAGAGTGTCCCGGAAAAACGATGAAGGTGATAAAAAATTACATACAAGAATAGAAGTAGAATACGCACGGTTGCGAAGTATCTATTACTATAACTACACAGTAGATTTTATGCATTTTTGAAAAAATTAATAGATGAAAAATAGAGAAGAAAAATTAAAGAAATTTTAGAATATCCATACATTACTAACAACTTAATGAAGCTATTAATTATAGAACAATACATTGCCAAGAAATTTACCTGACCTCAGTCACGCGCTTATCCCTTTGAATGAAAAGTTCCAAGACGGCAAATGCTTCAAAAAGTTACAATGGTATTCAAAGAAGATTTAGAATTCTTTCGCGTTTCTCGCACCGAGCGAAGTTTATTATAGTGTCCCTTCCGCCTCGCATGACTCCGACACTGTGGGAATCTCAAAATCAGTGCTATATACGTTCCTTCGTAAAGTACTTCAACTCATTAAAAGATTCTTTATGTCTGCACTGAATTGCAATCTTCCTATTGTTCCTTCGCTACGATTGTCTTATTGTTAGTTGCACGGTTCCCGGCATGCAAATTGAGACTATTTATGCAAATTGAGACTTTTTAATCAGACTTTCCCGCAAGCTCCATTTTCGATAAGTATATCACGGATGATTTCAGTAACACCACCCACAGGCAAAAACTCCTGCACGTCCAATTTGAGGAGGGAAAATAAATATTACTATAAAAGTAAGTCAATATACAAAATATTATCAACAATTAAGAACTCAAGCGAAACGTTTGCCACTTTCTGCTTACTTTATTTTCACTTATTTCGCGCCATGTAATTATTAGAGGTACGCCTAAAATATGTCATTCTTGATATTTATATAAAATTTTATTTTTCTTACAATTTCATAAAGAGTCATAATTTACATATTTATTTCACAATCAGCGCACTACAAACTAAATGTTAATAAATGCGATTCAATCGTTAAAATGTTGAATCAATCTGTAAAAACAACATTACCCATGAGTACCCCTAATATGTATATTTTACAGATCTAGGACAAGTTTCAATACTTTTCATCCAGTCGAGTAAAAGTAATGTTGCCACACATAGACTGCAGATATATAAAATGTATAAAACATCTAAAGAATATTATTATAAAATGTATTATGATGAGCATCGAGTAGTCATATGTGTTATAAATGCAATATTCAGTTTAATACAAGTAAAATAGCATGGCCTACAGTTTTGGTTCGCCCTATTATAGTTATTGCGACCTTGTTCAGAGACAATACGATTTGTTAGAAGTCCTCTATTAATTACAATTTGTAGGTCATTCCATTGTAATCAAACAATTTACCAGCAGCCATATTGGCGTAATTATAAATAAATGAAAAGCATGTATACAACATAGATAACCCATGATCAACATACGAAACATTTAAATAAACAATCCAATTAAAATGCAACCGACTATGAATTAATTTAATCAGTTAACTGTGATTGACGAGTATAGTCGTCAATCCGAAACTTTATTGCGGTGCAGTTAATGTTAATGAATTGTTAAATTCTTATTGAATAAAAAAGTAATTCTTTCTCATTTAGCTTCACAAGGGCTTTGGTTTTTATAATAGCCGCATTTGTCCTGCGTTCGACGTGTATATTCGTCATTGCTTGATTTTAATTCCGCGCAGTGAGGGATTTTTCGAATTCAATTCCACAGTTAACTGGTTAAAATGAAAACATATGGAAAACAGAACACTGCATATGGTCAAATTCTTATACTCTTTAAAACCTATTTACATTAAGTAATGAATGTAAGTAATATGCAAAGCTGAACTAAGAAACAAAATTTGCTTCTGCTTCGATCGAAAGTATGGAGACATTAAAAAAATTATGAAAATTTCAACTCAAACGTGTCTTATAAAGGAATTTTCCAGAAAGAAGTTATTTTGGTTTTCATTAAACGAGCAAGACATTCCTTTCCATCAGAATTTCCTAATTTTGTCAATTATGAACTTTGCGGTAACAAGGTACATAATAACATACTATCCCATCAACATATATTCCACTGACCAACACGGATATTTGAGGTTAAAGGTGTACGTAATAATATAGAATTCCATAGACCGAAGTGAATATTCACGATGGCTGCGAAATTCATATTTGTATTAAGTGTAAAAATTAATTCATAGCCCTATTTTAATAAATTTGTTGATTGTTTACTAATAAGTAAAACACATTCTATGTACTCTCTAAAATAACCTCGTGTCCTATGCATTTAGGTACTTACAAGTTATTAATGTATGTCTACTATAAGAGTAAAAGGTACTTACGAGTTAATTTTTACGATTAAATTACGATTAATTTTGACTGTTACGAATTAATTTGTACACTTAATGAATTCAAAAAAATCTCACTTCCTATGCATGTGGGTATTTACAAGTTATTACTGTATCTCTACTATAAGAGTAACAGGTGCTTACAAGTTATTAATGTATCTCTATTATAAGAGTAACAGGTGCTTACAAATTATTAATGTATCTCTACTATAGAGAGAGATTCGAATAGGAAATAAAATTACAATTAATAATTCTGACTATTACGAATTAATTTGTACACTAGACATTAACTGGCCGATGGATAAAAACGTTACTGTAGTGAATTTATAGACATAGCTTTGTAGACATAGGACAATCACTACGACAATTAGATCAGATTATATTCTGAAAGTTCCAATCGCTTTAGAAAGGTACGATTCTATTGACAATGAATATTATCATACAAAATAATTTTCTTAATGTGGTAGTTATATACAGTAAACTTCTGTACAACGGAGTCAAAAGAGTTGGCTACAAAATACTGTGTGCATGTATTTCATATGACAGTAAATGTACAGGAAATGTAAAAAAGATTGTTTAACACTAGAACGACCAAGCAATAAATGCGACTGACGTATATTGCTTTGTTACAGTGACAAGACTGTGCCCATACAACTTTTATTGCAATATGAGCTTCAATGAAGAAGTTTATTAAAAAATTCCCGATGAAAACATTTTTACAATTTCAGTAATTATAAAAGAAAAAATTAGGAACCAGTCATTTTGACTGCTCCGGTCGTTCTAGTGTTAAGAAAGCTGTACGCTTGCTCTCATAGAAGATGCACGTATTGTCTCTGTAAACAATTTTCTTTACTATACATTACTAAACTTTATTTTGTCCGTTACTATATACAAAAATGTTTTGTGTCTGTTTCTGACTTTCTCCATCGTTAGATCGATAGTCGAATTTGGTAATGTTCGTCTAGGTTTGCTGTAACATGATTGGTAGGTCTTCGTGTAGATAAACATCAACCACGTTGCATACATTACACTGCGGACAATGTCTACGAAATATCCAGTCCCGCCATCCAACATTTGTACTAATCTGCGGAAGCATTATAATTTATATTATAATAAAAACATCAATCACATTATACTCCTGAGAATTTCGTATCGAAAAAAACCGATGACAAATATTTTTGTTGATTTGATGATTTTTTAGTGCGTTTGACTCGGAGATAATAAACTCAATACAAGAATGAAAACATGATAAAAGTAATCTGCACACTTGGGTTTAATCGGTCACTGGTTGTTCCATCCACCTCCATTTATAGTAAGTACCCATAGTTTCTTATTAATTTTTCAGTAACACCTCACCTAACTATGTCCATTCCATTTTGATCATTTAGAATAAATCGATCCATTCTGAAACATTCCTTTGTTCAAAGCTTATGCCGGCTTAATCACTGAATAAACTTTAACCTCGGGTTAAGATGAGAACCTCCAAATCCCTCCAATGATTAAATATTAAAAATACGTATTGCAAAATATTACAGGGTTAAACGGAAAGTTCGTACCCCTTTTTGTACATTTCCAGACACGAATAATTATAATTACGTTTGCTCTACTCTAATTTCGACTAACTCAGGGTGTCAAGAAATTATGTGTAAAACCCGTTACAGCGTGATTCTACAGCTTAGGATCGGCGAAAATCTGTTTAAAAAGTATGGTGCAAAATTGACCTTGACCGACTTTTTCGAGGTCAAACATTTTTGGATTGCATCCTGTAGTACTCACTGCGGAGAACAAAAGTCTTAAAGGAACTATAGGCTTCAAGTCAAACGTTCTCTTAAAAAACAACTTTCACGTTTCGTAAACTATTTTATTGCATATGTCTACAGGGTGTCCCAAAATGGTATAAATTCAACGTCGAACATTTTATAAGCATAAAAACGTAAAATGATGTGTATTACCTCATATCACATTTGAATGTTTAATAGTTTATTAGATATAAACAATCTTGAAAATGTATCGAAATTGGCATTTGAGTGCAGAGGGTTACTATTAATTTTGTACAGTGGCACGCAGTGGTCTGTAGCGACATGCCCAGATAAGAACGGCGAGAAAAGCACACGTGTGTTTGGCTGCTCGATAAGTGTGAATCCTTTCTCGACGATCCCGAGTGCCTCACTTATCGAGCGGTAACTGTTCATGGATATACAAGGTGGACCACTTAAATGAGAACACGTAAATATCAATTATTATTACTTTTGTTACATTATATTTTTCTGTATATCATTTCAGAGCGTAAGTAAACATAATCATCGACCTGTTTAATCATACGGTTTCGATCATTGCTTCTCGAATTATTTGCACTAAAATTATCAAACATTATCGAACTATTCAGGGCCTATTAGGGCTCAAGTTCTAATTAGGGTTTGTTTAAACTTATTCTTCATTTAGGATAGAAAATGCATACAATGAAGAACGAATGTAATTCTCAAACATTGTTGTTTCTCGCTGTAAATAAAAACCATATCTACCAATCTTTTCTTGTACGTTATGTCTCATAGCAATCACTAAATCCCGGATTATTTATTTATGCATTTATGACAAAAATAGGCAGCCGCAATTTGAAACACTGAAAAGATGAAAAGATTTTAAGAGTAGTAGTATATTATTTTCATTATATTCAAATTAATAGTGAAAAATATAAATAACTATCTCGGAAACTCGAAGTCCAGCAATCACTCTTAAGACTGGACTAACTTTACAAATGCTGAAAATGGAGTACCGTTATTATTCAAGCTGATAACGTCGCTGTTAATGCTTTTAATAACGCGTATCATAACATAAACATACGATGTAGTTTTAACAAATGAAGCAATAACAATTCGGTATTGTTAACTTATAACTTCACCCTAAGGACCTTTTTCATAAAATTATTAGTAACAGGGATATGTGGGTGACCTCATTCAAACAGTCCACCCTACATTTACTGTTTCCGTTCGGATTATAGGTGTTTTTCGAGATATCTTCCATAACAGGGCCTTCTGGTCCAGAACCTTGAAAAAATCAATTCCCCTTTCTTTTCCATTTTCTTAAAGCACTTGTCTTTAAAAATATGTCTGCAAAGGATTTGATTAAATTAATAAGAATAACGAAGTTATGAATATTTGAAGAGCGCAGTCCGCACTGTATACAGGGTGTCTCATTGTTAATGGTACATTCGTGGACAGGGTGAGGAAATAAGTCGAAAATATACAGTAAAATTTTTTTCATCCGAAGCTTCGTTTTCGAAAAAATCGACTGTGCAGCGAATACGCATGTTATTCGATAGGAATCTTCTGACGCGTCTGATCATAACCATCAATTCTACTTCCTGCATATACCAAACACGCAATCCTGACGGATCTTTCAACTCGATTTTCTCGAAAACAAAGCCTCAAAAGAAAAAAGTTTATTCCGTATCTTCGATTTGTTTTTTCATGAAGAATCAGCCCCTCCACGATTGTACCATCAACACCGGGACACTCTGTCTAAACAATAGTTAGACCATTAAACGAAATTTCTCGAAAAACTTATTTTCTGACATGCCTGATGGGAAAGAATAAGATTTAATTGTGCAATCAACTTCGAATTTTGAAGAAATCTCCAAAAAACTTGCGGCTACCGCATGAATCAAAAACTTTAACATATATTGACATAAGCATAAATGACAAAAAGCAATAATGAGATATTTTCTTTGTTTTGGTTCATGCTACAACTACATTCATACTAATTAAGATGCTACTTCATTTTTTATTTCAGATCAATAATAGAACAACTACAATTATGTCAATTAGGCACGTTTTTTTATATGTCCCTTTACAAGGAACTATGTATAGCTTCTACAATTTTAAGTATTTTGACTTGAACAAATTGTATTGTATAGTTAAAATACCAGAAAATATGTATGTAAAATCGCAATACAAAACAGTCGTCTGATTATTTCTTTACATAAATGGCCAAACGAGGCCTTCAGAAGGACGCTCTAGACCAGAAGGTCTCCTCAACTTCAACTTACCCCGTCTAGCAATTATGCCTACGTACTCTATTGTCACCGTCAACTTTTCCCTTCTTTTACATAACACTTCTCACTTCTCTTTTGTGGTCTCGTCCAACTACTTTGCATCTCGCTCACATAATCACCCCAATATATTGATTTTTATCAAAATAGATGTAATTAGTAATTTATTATCCAGCTCATTATAACCATGTATTAAACGTATTTATTAACACTAATCATTTCCGTCTCATTCTACATGTGTTATTTCTGTCATCTAAAGAACTTAAGGCAATTTTTTATTGTCGCTCGAATCTTCAAAATTTTGTTCAATTTATCTATTATTTCTTGAAACGCTAAATTCTAATTTTTATAATCACGCAGTTTTTTTTCAACAAGTACTTACTTTAAGTTATCAGCTGCATTTCTGTAGTCACTCTCGACTCAAGCGTTCGTTATTAATTCGGTGGCCTCCTTCTGCGAAGATGTTATCTCGCAGAAGGAGGTCGCCGAGCGGGCCCGGGAGCGGGACCCGGGCTCCCCGGTGCGGGAGGGGGATCCGTGGGGGGTTTGGGGAAAGGAAGGGTCGGCGTCTTCTTTCCGGTGGCGGCGTCTTCTTGCCCTGGCCGGAGCTGGTTCCTTCGAGACACCGGATCCGAGCGGGGCACGAAGACTCCGGGAGCTGTGGGTGGACCGAGCTGGGGCTCGGGAAGCCCAATCCGAAGGCTCCAGGGATGGGGACACCGGGCGGGTCCCTCCGCTCGGGGTCTTATAGCGTAGGCAGTGGGGGAGGCTAACACCCTCCCCCGGGGTATGATGATAGCTGGGAGGTGTCCTGTTGAGTACTCGCATGATCCAGGCACCTCCCGCGTAGCTTAGGTGGGCGTGAGGTTTTAGTGGGTAGCCCTTCGGGATAGCCCCACATAACCCCGATTTCCCGCAGGGAGCCGTTCGTTATTAATTTTATAATATAGTTCCAAGAATACTTAAACCTACTGTAGGAATATATTAATGAAACTCCTACGCCTTAGGTGTGACGTATAGGATGGAATGATCTCACACCGATTTCGCTGCAGCTCTTTTTTATTTCTTAAGAACTCGATACTTCGTCAACGCATTCGCTCGCGACTCTCGCTCTTCTGATTTTCGCTCCACTGACACACCACCCCTCGCATTCGCTCCTTTTATCTAAGGCCCACTTTCATTCTTCCTCTCTCGCACTCTCATTCTCTCTCTATCAGTCTCGCATCCATTCGGAAAACTCAATCAGTCACGTACACCCTGCCCTTGGCGCCCCTAAAAACTTCACTGCTGTCACCGAGACCCAAACACTCTTCTTTCACACTTCGGCCCAAACAGACTTCCTTTCACGCCGGACGCAAACACGTTGGCGCCATTGTTATGAGTTATCTCCCTACCAACCTATAAACGAAACTTATTCGCGAGACAACTCGTCTGTGGCACAGCGTAAGCGACATTGCTTCGCGAGATAACTCGTCTGTGGTTATCGTACGCACGGTGTTTCGTCGCGAGATAACTCTGTCTCTCGTTTCGTCCGTGGTCGCGAAATGGTTAAGCGAAGTACTAAGACTTCGGTATGTTCTGAACTAGCTAGTAACTGTACGAAACAGTTGCCCTCAGGGAAGTGCTATGACTTCGGTATATTTTTCCAATCCCTCTCCGCGCTTGCCAAACACTGATATTTAAGTCGACTTGTCAATGGGCGGTGACTTAACTGGCCAACGCCCACGATGGTCGAGGAAGTGGTGGAAAAGAATAGACAACATTTGGCAAGCCGATTTGGCGGAAGAACCCGGACCCAGGCGACGCAACGCAGGTAAGGCCCGTCCGGTGACACGTGACAATGACGCAAGTATTTTACAGAGGGGGTGAAAAACGGCTATTTCGGAAGTGAAGGCCAGGGAAGTGCACGTGTAATGGTAATAAACTACTTCCCGAGTCCTAATCCCCGAAGCGTGATTTTTACGTTCCCGGTTGTAAACTACCTTATAAAATTTCCGTTCTCGGAATATTTGTTTGCCAAATGTGCAAGACGGGCACTTCGTCTATGCTAATAAACTGACCCTCGATAGTCGCACAAACACAACACATTCAGAGCTTCCATTGCTGAACGGTTCTGTTTAATAGAAGCCCAACAGAAAATATTTTGCCGCATGTATTTGTTGAGGCAAGAATTCTGGTAGCATTTCAGTTGCTTGTAAATACTAACTTGGTTTTATGTTTGTACAATTGACTAATTAACTTTGACTGCTATTAGTCACAGAGGCAATATTGTCAAACGATATGATTACTATTCTGTATTTCAGTATTGCAATCACGTTTAAGATAATTAATATTCATACATAAAGTGGTGCGCTTAAATCGAGGAATATGTCTTTCCATACTAATGCTGATACTACTTGTTTGAGGCTCCCATTGGGACAGTGTATTAAAATATTTAAACGATTGATTTGTGCAGACTTACATTGTCACTCAAAAGGGAATAGATGTTGAGTTGAACACGAATTGTGCCACTTACCTGAAACAAAGAAAAAACAAGTTATTATAGAACGATATATTTTTTAAATAAATCCATTTTCAACTTAAGACTTTCGTGCATCGATTAATGAAAAAAATTAAAATTCTATTAAAAAATGAACATGATCTCAATTTTTTATTAGATATTTTCTAAATGAACGTATATATAATGAGTATGTATCAATCAAATTCTTAACTTGAACAATAAAAACAGTTTTAATATTACAAGCTTCGACAAAGAACAATTTCGAATAATTTTTCAGTATATTATTACACTTAATTGTTTGAGTAGAAGTTTTTGGAATATATTTTGGAATATTTGTTGAAATTGGTCGGCGTTCCAGAAAAGTTTGAGTATCGATTTTGGATAGTATAGGTTAGAAGAACCGTGACTGAATAGAGTTTGATAGCGTGGCCGATCCGATGCGATGAAACTAACTGGTAGCACGACTCCACCCCGTTGTTGATCGTCAAACGCAATGAAACACGATGAAATTACGATCGACGTCAGCGAAATAAATCATATTGTATTTTTGAACGGGCGTATCCTTTCACGGCGGAATGACCATTTTCTGAAAACGCGCCGCTGTAAAAATGGATGACCTGTATTCAGATTTTATTACCCGACACGTGTACGTATATTATATGTACGGTTGATGGGGATTCTTTTTTTGTTTCAAAACACAGATTCGAATTGATTTATAAACATGTTTCCGGTGCACGCAGTTACGATCCAATGGATGCCGTGTAACATATTTCTGTCGAACTATAATGCTTGATTTCTATTCTTCAGTTCTCGTACAGATTCCTATTCACCGCACGATTTTTCCTTTCATTATTCATATTTGTTTCGGTAATATGCTATTAATCGTGTTTAACCCTTTGTAGTCTAACTCTGTGTCGAGTCACACTCGACATGGATTTTACATATAGAGACGTCTCTTTATAATTTATAATATTAAATTCTTTTTTATTAGACAAGCGATATACAGCGGTGGACAAAGGTGTTTGCATACCTTTTAAACAGTAAAGGGTAATCGGGTCATCTTTCAAATTCGACTAAATGACTTGAATTTTTTTGAGATGTTAGAATAATTAGTTTAGGTGCTAGATAATGTGTCAACAAATTTATTGACAGGTCACGTTTACACGTTATTCATTAACTCTAAACCTACCACGGTCAATATGAGCGGTTTTCTATTTCACAAATATTGAAATTGTAAAAACGTTTTCATAGGAAATTACTAAATTGGCTTATTTATAGCACGTATTATAATGAAAATCGTAAAAGTTTAAGTAAATTCAATTTTCTCCCTTCTATAAGACGTTTCATTTTTACATGTTTTGTGCTTGGTAGTTTTAGCGTTAATGTAGTCCTTCTAACGTAACATGTCATAAAGGTATTAGAGTACGTCTAATAACTTTTTTAAAAAAGTTATTCCTCTATGATGGGTGTGTAACTACTTTCGTCCACCACTGTACATGTATTTAGTTATATTTCCATGTAATTAGTAAACAAATTATTTTAAATGAGTAACAATTAAGAAACTATGTTTAGGAGAACATTTTAAATACAACACTTAAAATAATAGAGAGTTGTTGTTCCATCCGATCCACTCGTGGATTGCAGCAACGACGAAGAACGTGCCGAAACCTTAGCGCGGTAATTTAAGTTATACGCACGATTTATAACTGCACAAAGGCGCAGTGGTTCCGTGGGCTTTTCCAAAATCGTACTAATTTTTATGGCCACCGTAGGGACCTCGACGGTCATAATAAAACGCCCGAACACCACGTGCGACACAACGGTAAACTGCGACCGGCTGAATGGTTATAAATCACGACATCGACGAGACGAGACAAGACGAAACTAAACTCTTGACAATTTCCCATCTTAAGGACACGAAATAGACACACCCACGGCCAATGACGAAATACAATTTCCCCCACCCAAAACTGTAACTGACCAATCCTTAAAAAACCGAGTTGACGTAAATTCAAACACGACGAAAACGAACGAGAACGCTACGACATCACGAGACGTCTGGTACCCTTTTAAGAACACGCGATCCAGCCTACCAGCTTCTTGTACGACGAAAGTTCTCGACACGAACATATTGTTAATAAATCGTTGTTGTAAAAACTGTTGTGCCGTGTGTATTCCTCCGATCGGGATAAGGACCCATCCCATTCACGGAAAACCCTTCCGTGTGTTGCGGCAACGTAACGGTTGTTGGGAACAAAATTGAAAAAAAAACCTACGAAAGGCTAATTCTCAATAAAGGAATACTAAGTTTTTTGATCCCTCAAGAATAGATTGCGGATTTTTATGCAAAATAAAAAATGTTTGCATTGATTACAAGTCACAGAAGCGAAACAAAATTTTTTTTCTTTTAATGAGTTTATTAATCTGAAACCAATACGCTGATGTCCTTAAATCCTTTTAATATGACCACTGCTTTAAATTGTGCTTATTCATTTTTGTAATAAATACATAAAATCTAAAAATCTGAAGAAAGTGAAAAATGCATTTATAAATGTATACATATTTCAACGAATTGTGTAGAAAAATTGCTCTGATGCCTTCTTTAAAGTTCTTATAAAATGCAGAATACTTCTATTTAATACATAAATCAGTTGACGAATATCTTAGCATTTTGTAGGCACTTAATCATGTAGGGTTATGAATGAGACATTGTATTAGAGTTATTGTTTAGAGTGACTGTGGACGCGATATCATGACGCCAACGTGTTTGGGTCCTGCGTGAAAGGAAGTTTGTTTGGGTCGAAGTGTGAAAGAAGAGTGATTGGGACTCGGTGACAAGAGTGAAGTGTTTAGGAGCGCCAAGCGCAGGGCATACGTAACTGTTTGGGTTTTCCGAATGGATGTGGAAACGATAGAGAAAAAATGAGAGTGCGAGGGAGAAGCAATGAAAATGGAACTTGGATAAAAGGGACGAATGCGAGGGATGTTGTGTCAGTCGGTAGAGAGAGAGAGAGAGAGAGAGAGAGAGAGAGAGAGAGAGAGAGTCGCGAGCGAATGAGTTGTCGAGATAACAAGTTGTCGAATAAAGTATTTTAGCGGAAGCGGTGCTTAATCACTCCACCCGATACGTCACACCTAGAACGTAGGAGTTTCCTTAAAATATTCGTACAATCATGTTATGGAATGTGAAACACTTCTGTAATTTGTATTTAAGAGCTCACCGAATACTGAACAAAATAGAAATTCATATTTTTGTTCTGATAAAGATATAAATGTTTGTATTTACAGTATCACAGTCGGGTAATAAGTAAATTACTTCCATTTTAGTACGATGTATCCTTTGCAGCGTGCATAGACGCATCGTGTACAATTCGGTGTGCAGTTTAAAATGAATATTTCAACCGTCGAGTTTTGAATTTTGGACGAAATATTGCTGCAAGAGCAAACATTTAGAATTCAGTATTTGATGAGCTTTCGCATACAAACTGCAGAAGTATTTCACATTCCATAACATGACGAAATACAAAATGCCAAGGTATGCGTCAATCGATTTATACAGGGTGTTCGGTAACTGGTAGTACGAGCGAAAAGGGAGTGATTTTACATGAAAAAAAGTCGAAAATATATAACAAAATTTTTTTCATGTGAAGCTTTGTTTTCGAGAAAATCGACTTTGAATTTTCGCCGCGTACGAGACATTGATCATGTCTCGTTATAACGGATCTCACTGTAGATTATTGTCTCCATGGGTCATTATCGCAGTTTAACATTGTTTTTATCGTACCGGCAAATTAGAAACACACAATGAAATAGGATGTTGAAATAATCATACAGTTTATTCTTACAGAAATTGCTGAAAATGTTGCCTCTTCTACCGAATACATAATTCTGCTCTTCTAATTACATTTCTATGCACGCTTTCTAACGTATTCTGTTGCTTTAATGTATGAAAGGCAACAATAATCTTTTCTTTTAAATAGATAGGTAAAATAAACATTTCCGTGACATTGGAAGTGTTTATCACCATAACCTTCAATCGAGACAATGATCTACAGTTAGATCTGTTATAGCGAGACATGATCAATGCCTCGTACCCAGCGAAAATTCAAAGTCGATTTTCTCGAAAACAAAGCCTCACATGTGTAAGGAATTCGGCGACCGCGGCCCATGCGGGCCGCAGCATGGTACCATAAACCGACCAAGGGCGCAGTTTATGATTACGGTGCGGACGTGACTTCAGGCTATTTTTGAGATTTAGAGGAACTTCCCGTTTTATGGTGATTTATTAGAGACTTCGTATTTTAGCTAAAGGTCTCAATAGTCGTTGACGTACCATAAGACATCTGCGAACCAAATGCGGACCGTTAAGGGTCCTACGCAGGCGAAGAGGATTCGGAGCAAGGGTACCTTAGTAAATTGGTCAGTTTCCCTCACCCCGTCGCCTCTTCGAGGGCGTACATTAATATTAAGTTACTTGCGATTGGTTATCGAGAGGTAACCGCCTACCAAGCGGAAACCTTTATAAGGTAGAGCGATGTAGAGATAAGTGTTGTCGTGGCGCGCACGAGGGTAACCTCTAGTACTCCGGAAATAAACAGACTTACGTAATCCGAGTGTACCCCTTCCTTTGGTCATCCTTTCACATGAAAAAAATTTTGTTCTATATTTTCGACTTATTTTTCCATGTAGAATCACCCCCTTTTCGCCTCTACCACCAGTTACCGAACACTCTGTATATTCTATAGAAGTATTCAGAGACCAAAATATAAAATTTTCTACGATAAAAATCATTAATAAAAAGCTGATTACTATTGAAATTTAAGGTAATCTACACAAAATATAGAGAAAATAATTCGAGGAACAATATGATTAAATAATATCGATTTTTATACTTTTTGGTTACAAATAACAGTTATTAGTGTCCAAAAAATTGGATCCTCCTCGATAACTGTTATCGATGAAGAAAAACTGTATCGATTGCTCAAAGCAGTTATCGATGAGAGAACTGCATTTAGATCGCTCATAACACTTATCAATGTGTTAGAAAAATTGGTACGAACTGCCCTTTTCCAAGATTCTGGGGTAAGTGCTGAGCGGTCCAACACAGTCCTCTTACCAGAAGGCACCCTTACCTTCCCCCACTCCGTGGCCAGATCCTTCATAAGAGCTATCTTTGTTCTTTAAGATAGCAGTACGACGTCGGGTCGTCTGCCATACTTAAAGATTCCTAACTTTCCAAACATGTGTCAACGAATGCGCCCCATCGAGTACCTGAACAACTTCGAGTTGCCAGACATCATCTGGGGTTTGTCCGTCGACAGGAACTACGGCTTCGAGAGGCTACGCGAACCCTCGACCCTACCATAAATTAACCGAAAGCGGACTAGCGTCGGGCTATCTGCCTTCGATTTCTTTCAAAAATAAACTGTCGCTAACAAATGAGAGAAGTTCATTTCGATAACTCATAACACTTATCAATGAGAGAAGTTCATTTCGATCACTCATAACAGTTATCAATGGGAGAAGTTCATTTCGATCACGCATAACACTTATCAATGAGAGAAATTTATTTCGATCGTTCATAACAGTTGAAGCGTCCGAAATATCGCAAGTCCGTATGCTTCGACGTTGTTACGAAGTAACACCGCCTAGTTGAAAGTGAACTCGACGTTTTAGGATAACAACAACTTCAATATATTTTAAACTTAACCGTCACAGTTAGTCGACAGTGTGTATAACGAGTATGGTTTGAGAACCTTTCGAGATGTGTTCGGTGCGAGTGATTTTCGTGTTATAGCGCGTTGTCGTTTGTTCGAGAACCTTTCGTGATCTAGCGTTCGATGTCGTATCATGTATAATGTTAACTCGGACTCTTTTCTAATTGGTTATTTATAACTATATGGAGTGATCAAAGATTTTCTGATTGGTGAGCGGGTGGTGCATTTTGGTCGTAGAAGTGGGGATGTGCTTTGGTGGAACTGTGTTTAGATTCTCTAATGAATTGAGTACAAAGGACATTGGAAAGAAGATACAGTTTGGAAAACGAGATATTTGTATATTGCCCTGTCAAAGGGCTCGCTCATGAGGAGTCTCGAGTTGGTGTCCGGTGACACCCAAAATCCTGGGAACGTCGCGCCGCCTCAAGTGTCCCGGCTATTGCAGCCGACCGTGTTTATGTTGTAAATCTCACGTTCGCTCTGTGTGGGACCGAACAACAGTTATCATCGATGATCGAATTTCTTTTCACTTGTTCATAATAATTATTGATGAGAAAATTCATTTCAGTTGCTTAGTTAATTACTGAGTAGTCTACTCTTTTTCAGATGGATTAAGCCTGTGAAATTCATTGAAAAGGTTTCGTACAACAAGACCAATCAACAGACCATAAGAACAACACAAAATCTGAAAAAAAATTTTCAACATTTTTTCAACAGGGAAAATCAGAAATATAAACTCCCGTATTTATCAAAACTAGAGTGCATAATTCACGTTGTGCCCGCAACTCAGGTTAGCGTTGACCGAACCTTTTCTGGTCTAAAATTAACGTTAGATGATTTGCGGTGTAATTTATCAGGAGAAAGTTTGGCAAAACTCGTGTTTGTCACATTAAAGAGCATAGCCGATAAAGATGGTCAAAACTGCTTATCATTGATGCATTAAAATCTATATGATCCCATTTAAGAAGGTAATCTTGATTTTCCTATGTTCTCTACACGCCCACATGCAGGGTGTGAAGAAATAATGTATAAAAATCGTTACAGCGTGATTCTACACCTTAGGATCACCGAAGATCTATTAAAAAATTTTGGTTCAAAATTGATCTTGACCGACTTGTTCAAGGTTAAATTATTTATGATTACATTGTGTTCTACTCATGAAGAGGAACAAACTTCTCAAAGGAACCATAGGTAAAAATGAACCGTTCTACTTAGATAACGACTTTAAAGTTTCGTAAACTATTATATTCGATATGTCAACAAGGTGAGGTGGTAGGTGGTACAATAAAATGGACGCGGAAAACCCAACCACACTCTGTTGTTCACGCAAAGTTTATTTTGATAACTTTTACTAATTACAAAGAATATTCGTGTTCGCGCGAAGGTACAAAAATGACGAAGACCGTACTATTGCCCTCGTCGGCGTTGAGCTAAGTAATGAGGACCTCCGACGCCTTCGGAGGTCTGTTTATTTGATCCTTAAGGAAGGACAGAGTGTCCCGCGGAAAAAGGATGGACGAAGGCTAGCGGGAAAAACCCGCTTGCCGCGAAAACGTGCAACGAGAAAGTCCCTTGGTCGTGCGAGGCCAGCTATCAGGTATGTAGAAGTACCCGAGGTAGCTGAGCTCGTCAGGGACCAAGGGCACTAGCTGGCGGGACGATGTCGGCCCGGAAAATTCTGGCTGCCAGATGAGTCGGGGGACTCATTATGAGCAGGCACGTACCGGGCCCAGGTAAAGATTTTTAACGGCTATTTTTTATTGCCAAGGGGATACCAAATTCCCCGGAACGTGGTGGCGACGACGTCGCTACAAAGGCATCCCAAAATGGTATAAATGTGGGGAGTCGTTCTACAGGAGAAAATATAGAACAAATTTTTTCATTTCTCTCCTCCTTTCCGACAAATTTAAAAATTCGGCGAACACGTGTGCCATTGAATAGGCATCGTCTGACGCGTCTGTTCATCACCTAATAATTCTACTTTTCAAGAACCCTAGGCACGCGGACTTGGCGGATTTTTAAAGTCAATTTTCTCGAAAACGATGTGTCAAATGCAAAAAATGTATCCCATATTTTCGACTTATTTTATGTTGAAATAATGTAGTCACATTGTAAGTAAAACTCACATCCGGGAATGTCGTGGCGTCGCTGGAGTGTGCGTCATACGTCGAAATGGCGATCGAAGGAAAAATGACGATCGACACGAGACGAGAGTGGGGAAGACGTTAGTTGCACGTCCACCCAAGAAACAGTTCGATATTAGAATCGGTTTGGGCAGGATATACCTGGTACAAGTAATAAGTTCGATACTAGAATCGGTTTGGGCAGGACATACCTGGTGCAAGTAAAAGTTCGATCAAAGAATCGGTTTGGGCAGGACATACCTGGTACAAGTAATAAGTTCGATAGAAGAATCGGTTTGGGCAAGACATACCTGGTACAAGTAATAAGTTCGACACAAGAGTCGGTTTAGGCAGGACATACCTGTTGTATATATTAAGTTCAGAATTCAAAGTTTTATTTTATATTAAAGTTCCTTTATTCACTAACGCTGTGCTATATGATAGAATATAACACCATTCCTATCATATATCCCTCGACATTTTCTCATGCAGAATCAAGCCCTCCACGTTTATACCATTTTTGAGTCCAGCTCGCTGAAGAGATCCTTATTTTGTACCATATGGATCACTGCTCCTGAGTCGATAATCCAGCTGCTACTTTTGTTCTGCGTGACAAGACGGACTGACTTCTGCTTTCACAAGCCGACAGTCGTCCGCAGCTTTATTTGCCTTTTCCTGTTTTTCTTTCCAGGCCTTGTATTTAGTACACTCACTTTTCATGTGCCCAAACCTTTTGAAAAAGAAACACGATGTTTTCTTTGCGTGCACATTACCTTTATATGAGTGAACGGCCTTAAGAACTGTTTCGTTGCTCTCACTCTTTCTGGTTTCCTTTGCCCTCTTACGCCGCTCATATTCGTCGATTAAATTACCGCGTGAAGTCACTTTCGGGCCGTCTTTCCAGCGCTATAACGAGTGTATCATATGATGCAGGTAGACTTCCTAGAAGTACTGATGCGACGATGTCATCCTGTAGAACCTGGCCGAGTCCTGCTACCTATCGATGTACTCCAAGAGTTTTGTGACGTGCTCCTCCATATCACCGTCTTCTTCAAGCACTGTGCGGAAGATACGCTTGTACAAGAAAAGTTTGTTTGAAAGCGTTACCTTTTGGTAATAATTTTGGAGTGCTTCCTACTGATCCCGTGCAGTTGTTGTTTCCTTATATGCCTCAATTGATTGTCTTCGACGAGAAGACCTATAACAACTTGCGCTGCTCCATCCTTCTTTGTCCACGAGCCATCCACTGGAGTAGGGGCGGGTTTCTTGATCACATCCCATAGAGCATCCTTCATCAACAGAAGCTTCACCTTATAGCTCCATGTTGAGTAGTTTTCACCGTTGAGTTTTTGCCTTCCGTAGCGTAACTGATCAGTCATTTTACGCACAATAAAAGCTCACTTAACTTTCGGTGCACTACAATGTTTTCCGAATAGTCTTGTACTGTGTTATCTACCGTAAATGCGTTTTTAACTCATACTGATTTGACTGAGCCCATAACCTGTTGGGATGACGAGGTTAGGAGATTAAATGTGACTTTATATTTCAAGTGTTTATTTAAACTCTGCAACAGAATAAACGTTGATCAGTTTGGTTATTGTTGTTCGCATATAACACAATTTTGTATTTGATTTACATACTGAAAGTATGACTATCAGTACTTAGAATGAAAATGTGAGAGCTGTTATTGGCTCGGTAGACTGATTTGGACTGACGGTTCCTTCTTCCTCCTTAGGCCCTTTAATGCCGAAAGAGGCGGCGTTCGAAGGTGTAATAAACCGCAGGTCAAAAAGGACTTTCTTCTCTTCATGTTTCGTGCATTTCGGTGTATACTCCAACAATACTTTAAATTAGAATAACTTTTTTTATAAATGGTTCAAGCGATTTCAGTTTTTCTGTCAAGCTAAACAGGTTAGTTTGATTTACAACCCATAAACCAATTAATAAATTTTGATAAAGTTTTCAGCATGTGTATTCTCTAGAATTGTCTAGACATCGTGTCTTGGTCTGCGCTGCGATCGAGTGGAACACTGTCATTTTTGAGTTCTTTATTGGTAGTGCTTGACCCTAAAAATTTATTACGGACTTGGGTACGGCTGAAAGTTAAGTATCCTGTTTCAAAATGGAAAAGCAGACCAGCTGTACCCCACTCAATGACAATTGACGCATCGCAGGCCCACACTCAGCGGAAAGGCGACACCAGTTTCGGGAAAAGATCCTTGAAACAAGGAATCTTTGTGCAGCATCCTCCGAGGCTCCGTGAGAAAATGAAACCACGGAATCAGTAAGCGTTGCACAGTTTTTGGATTACGCCCAAACTGGTGATTCGTCCCCTAGTTATCCCTACCAAAGAAATTGTCTCTTCCCGAGCTTTGGTAGGGAATTCCAGAACGACTAGGACCAGAACGCTACGAACCTTCATTAGGCTACGAACATTTTAACATTTGTACGGACTTGAACTTTATCATCTTTGCCTAGAACTTGGCATAGAACGCTACGAACCTTCATTAGGTTAAGAACATTTCAACATTTGTACGGACTTGAACTTTATCACCTTTGGCTAGGACTTGGCATAGAACTTTGTACGTTCTCAATTGTTTTTTATTAAACTTATTGTTACTCATTTTTAGAACGTTTTTCATACAAATCAGCGCCATTAGTTAACGTTCGAACCATGTATAATTCATATGAATCTATGAAACATATATTCTAAACTTTGGTTACAAGCCAAAATAAAAATTTTGAAAAGTAACTTTTACTTTTTTTTCATAATTCTGACTAAACGCGATTTTTCCAAAATTTTCATTATTATATCATCTAGTAAACTAATCCATCTATGTTCGACAGCTTAGATAGAAATAAGAACACTAAAAAAGCTAGTACTTTACTAGCTAGCTAGTACTCTTGGCTAGTACTTACTGGCGTAAAAGTGTCATGTGACTGCCTGATTGACTGACTGACCGACTGGCGAAAGACTGGCGAAATACTGAACTTTGAAAGAATTTGTTTTCGACTTTTACAGTCTTCGACATCGAATCTTTTTAGCAGCTTGTTGGCTAGTGACTAGACGAAGAGGAAAAATGTGTTCAGTTTTGTCTTCCCTCTCCTTCTTTTGAAGTTGTTTGCGGTATGCCGCTTAGTGCCAGAACGAGAGGGTATATCATATTCTATCCTTTTCCGAGGAAGGATATCGCTGCTCAGCCGACAACTTTATGGTCTACCGCTACCTCTCGCCTCTTGCTCATCCTTCGTGTAATCTCTCGGCCCACTCGAGAACAAAGTCAAGCCGCATAGATAGTTTGACCCAAAATACGGCGGTAGCAGGTCTCAAGCCATCACCTTATATTGATACAAAGCTCCAGTGCCTAGTAGCGTAGCTAGACCAGGCACCCACAACGCAAGCTAGTGACCCGGTCATAAACCGTAAGTCACCGATGAGGTGCGCGATGCCCTTTTATGCGAAAGGGTACCGATTACTTTGAGGCGTGTTTATTGTATGTCCGGTTCGAATTTCAGGTTGGGTCTACGCTGCGGTCAATTTCGGTCGATGCCTTTCTTGACAGTCTTTCCAATATCTTGGGACAATCGGCATGACCGTACCGTTCTCGATGGCATTTGACGTAGCAAAGACCCACACAGCGCCAGGGGCCTGTGCAATCAACACTAAACCTACCAAGCACAAAACATATAAAAATGACATATCTTATAGAAGGGAGAAAAGTGACTTTACTTAAACTTTTACGATTTTCATTATAATACGTGCTTACATAAAGAAGTCAATTTAGTAATTTCCTATGAAAACGTTCTTATAATTTCAATAATTGTGGAATAGAAAACCGATCGTTTTGATCGTGGTAGGTTTAGTGTTGAGTTTAGGTTTAGTGCTCCTACGAATTTTCTTTATTCATGTGCCTTCGTAGTAAAGTCAGTTGCGAAATAGAGTCACAAGTCGGAGCAAGTCGAATTTACCATAGTTAACCTCTGTTTTCATATGATATAATCGTTCTTCATATTAGTATATCAAATTTGTATACTTATTTGGAAGCCCGATTATTCTTCCTATTTTATTTATCACCTCTATTTGAGGCGTGTCTATCAACTGCTCTCAACGAGAATCTACCTACTTACATTCAATTAAGATTTTTAATTAAGTGCATACCGTTCATATGAAGAATGGGTATTATCTTGCCGTACTAAAGAGGTTATTTGTGTGAGCTCAGGCCTTTAAATCAAAACTTAAACTTTTTATGAGACTTTTGCCAATATATTTGTGGCATTTTTGTGATGAAAATGATACCAAAACGATACAATTTTCTGTTAATATAATTGTAATGGGAAGTAACTTTCATCGTTCACTACACAAGTCAATATTATCGGTATTATATCATATTTGATATCACTTTCATTAGAAAAATGTCACGAATATGTTGATGAAAGTCCTATAAAAAAATAATGGAAAATAAAGAAGTTTTCTTATAGGATTATTAGTGGTCTTCTGGTCTCACACCGGTACACCTGACCCGTATTATGTTCACACTCCTCGGCGACCAGAACGTCGCCGAGAATTTGGCTGTCCTTTTGTACGTTCGGCGTGAGTCAAAAAATAGTATCTCCTGGCCGATACATGCCCCTGGCTACACCCGTGTTTTAGATATACAGGGTGTCCCGGTTTTATCCGGAAAAATTTTTTCACCGTGTTCTACACGCAAGAGTAAGAAAAAAATGTTATATGAACATATGCTCTTAAATGTTTTATCAAGGACTAATAGTACAGAACGATAATGAACTGGCATTTCGTCGACACAGCGTACGAACGTACTTTTTTATGAACGTTATATTAACGAGTTAACATCTCAAAATCCGTTATTACGAATACAGGATTGGCATCTTACAAAAATTGACCCTATTGTATTACTAATTTCTTCTTCATTTTCTCTAATCGCAGCAAATGCGTCTGAACTCCTCTCTTACGAGCCAGGGCTGCGAGCAACGCGAGAGGTCGGCGAGGGGTTATTACCCCAGGAATATGGTTTCAATTGTTAGGATAGTCTCTAGAAAAGAGATTAGAAGTTCTAATCAAATGAACGTGGAGAAACGTCTTCATACGTAACACCTCTGTACTAACTGCTCACGAGTGTTAATTTGTTCTTCATAAACTTTTGCATTCACAACTCCCCACACGTAAAAATCCATTGGCGTGAGATCTGGTGACCTTGGACGCCATGATATGCATATCATGAAAATGCATACCAGCGTATTCACGATTAGAAAATTCTCGTGGCATCTCGATATAAAGTCGTATAGCGTACTAAAGATTATTAGCTCAGTAGAAATCCATGTCGATATCAACTACTTCAGCAGGTAAACATAAGAGTTTATATAACCATAAATAGAGATATTCATAATACGTTCGTATGCTGTGTCGACGAAATGCCAGTTCATTATCATTTTGTATTATTAGTCCTTGATAAAACATTTAAGAGCGTATGTTCATATAACATTTTTTTCTTACTTTTGCGTGTAGAACACGCTGGCAAAGTTTGGCCGGAAAAAACTGGGACACCCTGTATATCGAGTAAACATATGTATTATGTTGTAACTTATAACGAAGACTTGATATTCGTTTATTCATTTTTTTTTCTAATTTCATTTGAAATATAAAATATGCAAAATTAAATAGTGAGAAAATTTTGTTTACGCTAATTTCTGTCTCAGATTTCAGGTGATTAACAAAATGCCAAATTCAATAATCCTTGAAACTTTTTGCACAAATGTAAATCGATGTAAAATTATACAATCTTATAATTAGAATTAAACAACCGCAATTAATCATTTCTAGAGGTTCTTGTTATTTGCAGAAAAACTGCTTTAATGATATAATATAATATAATATTTTAGTAATATTTCGCAGATAACTACGAAATAGTATATTGAATATTTTAGTCAGTTTGTAAAGAGAATTTTTTTCTAAGCACACTTACAAAAACATTCTTATTTTGTCGAAGTCAGCTCGCAAGTTTTTAAATTGAACATAATAGCGAATTTCCAGAATTTCTAGGAATGAATCGCGCGGAAGTTACGGTTATTTGATGTTTTAGGTGAAATTTTTAAGGGACATATCTTGAGAGATACATCTTAAACAAAAATGTAAAGTCAATATGTATAAAAATATAATTCATAACCATATTTTAAGGTTAAATAAAGGAACCTCGGGATACCTGCCGACCTCCCGTTGTATTTAGGCTTACCGGGGCAAGCGGCTCTGCCCCGGTGGACATTTCTTTCCGCGTATGGTATATAGGGTATCGAGTGAGGCGCCCCCAGAAATGAGGGCGTAGTAACCAGGCCCGGAAATGTAAATCATGGAAAAACCAAACGTTGAGCCTCGGACGAAAAAGGATGAGGTTGTGGAGGGGACGCCGCACCCGGAAGCGGTCGAGAAGGGAGCGGTGGTGACTGCACCATCGGTGATGGGACCACCCCCGGCCCCAGTTGACGGAGGCTTGGCCAAGCCCCGGCCTGGGAAGGGCACCGTGGTACCTAACCCGGTCGAGGACAATACCTCAGTACGGTCGGGTAACTCTCGCACCTCTAGCCGGAAACGACCGCGTACGCAGGAGTCTCCGCCCCCGTCGGATGACGAACGCGGGCGTAAGGGGGGTGAAAACCTCCCCGAGGTGTGGAGCCTTCTCCCGGGTGAGCTGACCGCTCTGGGAATAGAGCGATCACGAGAGGTCGCTGACCTGGCCGGGAGGAGTAAGAACCTTAAAGGGACCTTTCACAAGGCGTTCCGCGACTGCTCCGCCATTATAGAGAAGGTGTTCCCGGCAGCTGGCACCGATCCCGCCTCTCTCGCCGAAATTAATATCTTAAGGGAGAGGAATACCGAACTGGAGAACGAGCTGCGGGATTCCCGCGAATCCCTGGAAGCGGTAAAATGGGAGCTGATGCTAACAAAGCGGTTGCGCGACGCTCCCCCCCTGCCGGCACCACCCGCCCCCAGCGCCAGAGGGGACACCC
>CM052134.1:1520171-1636337 GCA_028454255.1 Halictus ligatus
TCCGACGACCCTTCCTTCCGGTGGCGGCGTCTTCTTGCCTCGGCCGGGGCTGGTTCCTTCGGGACACCGGCTCCGAGCGGGGCACGAAGACTCCGGGAGCTGTGGGTGGACCGAGCTGGGGCTCGGGAAGCTCAATCCGAAGGCTCCAGGGATGGGGACCAGGCGGGTCACCGGGCGGGTCCCTCCGCCCTGGGTCTTATAGTGTCGGCAAGGGGGGAGGCTAACCCCCTCCCTCGGGTTGTAATATTAGCTGGGGGTGTGCCCTGTTGAGTACTCGCGTGATCCAGGCACCTCCCGTGTAGCTTAGGTGGGCGTGAGGTTTTAGTGGGTAGCCCTTCGGGGTAGCCCCACATAACCCCGGCTTCCCCCAGGGAGTCGGGGTATGCGTAACGCATTTCCTTACGGAAAAAAAAGTTTAAATAAAGGAAGTGTTCGTTCACTGAACCACTGTTGCAAAAACGCAACAGGAATTTTTCTGATGGTGGTTCAATAAGCGCTATTAAAATAATTTAAACAACCGAAAAAATTGTTATTACATTTTTTTTATTTAACACTAAACCTACCACGACCGGTCAAATTGACCTGTTCAAACTTCTGAATACAATTTCGTACATGCAACATTATTACATCGCTATTTAGCTTTACGACTTTTCCTAATGTATGTATACAATGTATTTTTCGGTATTTATTTCTCGTTTAATTTTTTTTTTCCAACAAATATATGTAGCCTATCCTACCTACCGTGTCCGGTCAATTTGACCGCACCAGATAATATGGTATTTAAATAGCTCTTCTATTTTAACAGATCTTGCAAACCTAAACAATCAGTATAAAAGAAAGGCTATTCTCAATGTTGCATGGTCAACTCAAAATAAATGAGCTGTCTTATTGAATGAGACGCTATCAAGTTAAGCACACATTTCATGGTATATACATCCCAACAGGAGGAGGACGACACAGTACAATTTTGTAAATCGAGGAGAGAGCATAGCGGTATTTTTTATATAATTGAAATTATATAAAAATAAAGTATCGTCATTATATGCAAGTTGTTTATCTACTAATTTATTCCGCAATAAATTGACTATTATATACGTTTAATTATAATAACAATAACTTTTTAAGGACCGATCATTTTGATCGTGAACGGTAGAAGTAGGCATATAAGAAATGTCGGTAGGTTTAGTGTTAAAGAATTAATAAATCATAGGCATTTCACATTTTTCTTTATCATTTATGATATGTCCTTAAAAATTTTCACCTAAAACTAGGTTTTTTACACAGAAAAAATTTTTCTAGAAAATTGTTTCCACATTTTTAATATTTTTGATAAACTATTTAAAAAATAATAAATAAAAAATAAACCTCCATTCGGATGTCTCAACGGGTAGGAATAAATGGAAACGTGCGCGTCGAGCGCCTACAGTAAATCGACCGACGCATATGTTTAATCCCAGACGATCCTCTTTCCTCTTCCTTCTCAAGCGAAAAAGAAGGAAAGACATACCAAATCGCATCATACGAACGCAAACTTGTGCGTGCAGACGCACAGCAGGGAGTTACGACGAATGGAGTTTGGATCGCAAAACACTGCGTGCAGACGCACCTAGGAAAACCTACCTTTAAACTTGTCTCCCCACTCTACCTTCCCTTTCTCCAACGTTATTCCCTCATGCTTCCGTCACGGCCCGGTCACGTGACGTGTTTCATCCCTGTCTCGCATATGCCACTATGTCACGTGACTAATCCGGCACTGGCAGACGGAGGGTAACTTTTTCCCCACGATTCGACTTAATTCCTCTGATCTGGCGACTCTGCATAGATGCAACTCCTTGTGTGAGAATTTTAGATGACGCATCAATTTTCCAACAATCGTTCCATTTTGCAATCATTTCATTAGTTCAAATATTTTTGAAATCTCTATGCGAGGTTAGAGCATTTTGAAGTGTTCGGAACATTCAAAATGGCATATCACACTGTCAGATTCAATATCCAGAACTATGTGTCCCACTGGTGGCGCATTCTTCCGTGCATGATAAGAAAAATTAAATATGATATGATGTACACGCAGTATTGTATCATTAATGTAATACCTAGGCCCTTGGTAGTGTTCCAAATTGTTAGTAACAGCCTCTGCAACGCATATTACATACACGCGCGCTATCTACGATCGTACATTTGTGCTGGCCGAAGCGAAAGAAGTTTCTCTGGAACCCTATTTCCATTCAGTTTCCCCATCTCAAGGAGAGATATACCGTCACTTTCCCCGCGAGTAAATAAACGAGGGCAAAAGGAAAAAGCAGAAATTGGAGTGCCCATGAGATATAGAGATTGTTGATTCTTATCAGGAAGAGTACTAAATCTATTCTACTATCTGCCGCCATAAACAGCGATTAATACTGTTACGAGCGAGGGCTGCGAGCAACGCGAGAGGCCGGCGAGGGGTTGTTGCCCCAAGAATATGGTTTCAATTTGTTTTTCAATTTGGAAATCTTTGTTGATCTGAATTTAAGATTAGCAAGCCTCGTAACTTATATAGTTTAATTGATACAATCCGAGTGGTAAGATTGTATCGTGTGGGTACGTTCAATTATTAGATTAGGATGTTTGGCAATAATTAAAGGTTGTAAATTACGCGAGTTAACAAACAAGACAATTTATTCTGAATTGGAATAGTTACAATTGTAGTTGTTGTGTCGCGAGTGAAAGAAATAAATGTACAATTATAGAAATTGTTACCAATGATGCACATTGTTGACGCACTGGCAATGCGGGGTCGGAGAGCGATTGTTGAAAGCCAAATAGAAACTACACGAACTAACGGCTTCTATAAGGTAACGTTTGATTCGAAAAGGACTTTAACCCGATCTCACCAGAATTTAGTCTGATACGTGTAACGCGACGTGACTTCGCGATTGCTATACCGCGACCGGACCACTTCTGAATCTCAACTGAACCGCGTCTTGACTGAACCGAAGAGAATGAAAATGAACGGGTTTATATACACTAAAAATGGGAGAGAAATATCTCTCTCATTTTAGTAAAGGAGTAAAACGAAGGGTTAGCCAGGATGTTTCCTATCAAAGACTATCTTGACAAAACATTCCAGAAGGGGATGTTTTGAAGATTTCCATATTAAGAAATCGTACGGTGCTGCTACTGAATCATGCTTTGTGCCAGCTGTGTCCAGCCGGAGTACAATCATTAAACAAAGGGGCCTGTTGGGACGCTTTTCGTTCTCAGAAAAGAGATTAGAACTTCTAATCGAAAATGAATCCTGGAGAAACGTCTTCATATGTAACAATACCTTCAACTTGTGAGAGTCTCCCCAGTGATTTATTATCTGTGCCCGTTAAACTTCATTTCATCTCATTTTCAGCTCCGAGCAGATTTAAAACTTTCGATCAACTCTGCTCGGGATTGTATTCTATCATTTGATTAACTCCGTCTACATTTTCTCTGTCAGCATTAATTCGCATAAGCATCTTGTGAGTGCGCATCAGTGAATTAAATTTCTCCGATATAAATACGCCTAACAATAAGTGTTTGGTTCCACTCAATGTTGTAAATCTTGGGCCCGGTTAGACCGCAGACGCGTCGATTCCCGATACCGCCGATTTTTACTGCCTGCCAAATTAATATTGGACAGTCCTTTCAATGGTCGAGTGATTGAACTAGTTAAGGAAGCGCGTTTCGTCCCAGACCTGTTATAGGAGATAACGCCCTGCCTTACAAGGAGAGGCCACAATCTTCAGATTCGGTTGAAACTTTGCACACTTGTAGATTTCGTTCTTTTGTTCACGAATATATACCATTATAGGGGCAGATTACCCAATAGTTTTCGAGATATTGACGATTAAAGTATCATTATTTCCTACGTAATGCCATATTTTTTCAACCCTGTAACAAGAGTCGGTGTGGCGCGACGGTAGCGTGCCAAGTTTTCAGCCGGACGACCAGGATTCAAAATTCCTGTCGACTAGCGTATTTTTTTTAATTTCATTATGTTTTATCGCTGCATATTTATATCATTAATTTCAGTGACATCGGAGACGCTCTTGAGATCGAGGAAACTCTTGAGAACGCGACGCAGTTTGAAAACAACGGGTCACATTACCTACCATTCGTGCTCGCAGTGATAAAGTTTAAATTTTCCTCTAATGATTAGTTTAAAATTTTTTTCTTCAATGCATATAATGATAAGTACCGGTTTCATTTTGATAAAATATAGCAGGCCGCCGAAAATTATCGGAAAGCAGTAAAATATATCACCTCGTAATTCCATTTAAATTATATAATCAACACGGATCAGACAGGATGTCAGTATCTATCAACGTTCGAAAGGACAATAACATATAAGCGAGAAAGGCCCGCACTTGTTCAAAAAAAGGTAGACGAACTTATGTCACATCACACAAACTTAATAGTAACTTGTTCCAAATCCGGAAAGTTAACACAAGATATTTATAAAGACATTAATTACTATTAATTACTATTAATTATCATTTAACCCTTTGCGGTCGGCAGATTTCGCTTTCGCTTTCGCTTTCCCTCTTTCGGAAGAGGGCTTCCTTTTTTTGGAATAAAAAAAAATTAAACTTTTAGATGGCCCCTTTTATATGGTCCCCGCTGCGGGGACATCGACTTCCACGACGATTTAAAAATGTCCCCGCTATGGGGACACCGAATCTACGACGATTTAAAAATGTCCCCGCTACGGGGACACCTACCGCAAAGGGTTAATATATAATAATAGTAAAGAATCCTGTTGTTAGTAAATAAATACATGTTATTTGTAATTCAAAATGCAATTTTATGTGTGAAATCAATGAAACTAAAAAAAGAATGCGTTAATCAACAGGATTTGAACCTTGGTCGTCCGGCTGAAAACTTGTCACGCTACCGTCGCGCCAGACCGACTTGTGTTATAGTGTAAAAAAAATACAGCATTACTACGAAAACTATTGGGTATCTGCCCCTATAATGTTATATATTCGTGAACAGGAGAACGAGATCTACAGGGTGTCCCGGGTTTTAATGGACAAACTTCGGGAGCATATCCTACAAGTGGAAATAAGAAAAAAAATGTTATTTGAACTTTGCTCAGAAACGCTTTATTACAAAGTTATAAGCAAATAAAGTTAGAATTGATGACGGCGGATTTTACTTTACTGAACATTGAAAGGTCGAACGTGTTTATCTTATTTGTCTATTCATGTCATGTTTACTATTTTCATATGATTTGCTTTTAGTGTTAACGACCAATTAGATCAAGAATACGTGGTAAAAATG
This sequence comes from Halictus ligatus, assembly GCA_028454255.1. NCBI lineage: Eukaryota > Metazoa > Arthropoda > Insecta > Hymenoptera > Halictidae > Halictus > Halictus ligatus. Next base: position 1,525,464 of record CM052134.1, read on the forward strand.
GCTGGAGTGTTTTCAAATGAGGAATACGCTGATATTCATTTCATTTATGGATTTTGTGACAGAAATTCCCAAGCTGCTGTACGAGAGTACGAACGCAGATTTCCTAGAAGAAGAGTACCAATTACGCAATTAGGGTTCATTTAGAAGTAGGAATGAATAATCCGATAAACACGTTTGACCTTTCAATGTTCAGTAAAGTAAAATCCACTGTCATCAATTCTAACTTTATTTGCTTATAACTTTGTAATAGAGCGTTTCTGAGCAAAGTTCAAATGACATTTTTTTCTTATTTCCACTTGTAGGATATGCTCCCGAAGTTGGTCCATTACAACCCGGGACACCCTGTATAAGTGTGCAAAGTTTCAACCGAATCGGTGACCCGAAGGTCGTCTAGACGCATCGGATCTTGTCTGGTATGATCCGTTTGTACGAAGGTTTGCGGCAAGCGTTTGGCGTTAAATCTCGACTGGTGCGAACAGTTTGTGCGAACGTTTACGACTAAACTGAGAACTGATGAGTATCACGATTTTTGAGAGTAAACTCAACGGTGTGAAATCGATTTCCAGTTCTGCAGTCTTGTCTTTTGAGGCTCCTTTATGTATCGAGAGAGCGGTCCTCATGGAAAAGGAAATGCACTGATTGGTTCTGCCGAATGCTGCATTACTCAATCAGCGCATCCTTGATGATTTGTCACCCTGTTTAGGTGAACTAAGTGGGCCGTGCCCAACAAGGCTGACCCTCGACACTTCAAAACCGTACCTTTCGGTTTGGGTGATCCTTCGTAAGGACTTAATTTTTTACCTCCCGTAACTTTAGAAATCGTAATGAACGAAAGGCAGGAGATGGCTCGAACGGTCGCCACATGTTGCACTGTGCCCAATCGTTGATGGTGATCACTTAGTCACGAACGTATCATAAATAACGTCCGAAGGCAAACTCCGCTTGTACGGTTCTTTTGCGACGGAACAATAAGTATAGCACAATTTTAAATGTATTTCCTGTTCGTCGATCGGAGAGCTGTATCGTCGCACGCGTATAAAAATGGATTTCCAGATAACGAAAGCTGTCTGTCAGAGTGCACGTAAAGGACTTATCAAATATGGAAGTTCAATTGTTCGAGTAGTATCGAGTTCGACAGCGCAGCTCTAGGAGTTCCGATGTGATGTTACGCTGTAAAATTTTTATGAACCACCTGTGAAATGATAAACGATTTCTTCCAGATACGTGAAAAAATAATTTTACTTGGAAAAAGCTGTTCTGGTAGAAATATCCTTCGAACATACAGGCTGATTCAGCTAACCATGCCACTTAAATAACTTGTAAACTATTTGGTATATGAAAAAATGGTTGAAACGACACTTGTATCGTTTCAAGAGTAGCATAGAATGTAATAATTGGTTTATTCCTGTTGAGGATGTGATAAGAATGGCGTTGTTCTTACTATAAAGCACAGCGTTAGTGAAGGAACTTTAATATAAAAACTTGGAACTGTGAACTTATTACATATATACCAGGTATGTCCTACCTAAACCGACTCTTTTGTCGAACTGACTCTGGACGGACGTGCAACTAACGTCTTCCCCACTCTTGTCTCGTGCAGATCGTCATTTTAACTTCCGATCGTCATTTGGACTTATGACGCACACTCCATTAGGCTTCTTCGAGTTGTTACATTATAACAGCCAAAGCGACGTCGCGCTGACACCCCGACATTCCCGGATGTGAGTTTTACTTACAATCTGACTATTTTATTTCAACAATTTCGATTTTGCTCTTTTATTTTAAATCCTACTAGTTACTGAGATGTTTTCTCTATAAATGTTTCTTAACGCAAGTAATGAGTGCGATTAATTCACATTGAAGTGTTTCTCAAGATATTTCATAAATAAATAACTTTGGAAGAGCACTCCCTTCTGCACGCTTAACTGTTGCGGTAATGACTGAATGTCCAACAATTAGAAACTAAGATATCATGTTAAAAATCAGTGAAGGACATTGTCATCATTCGTTGCACGGATTTAACATCCGAAACTTTCTTGTGATTCTTTGAAGAATTGGCAAAGGAAACAGGTGCTTACCATCAACTCAGGAATCACCATTTTCTTTTCTCGACATCCTTTCTGGTACACTCTGCATAATTCGCTTTTGCAGAATAACGTTGATAACCGTAGGATTTAATCGCACATCGAATTGCCAACATTAAGCTTATGTCAACAACAGAGACAATAATTAATCAGCTTATAATTTTCCTACATTTATGCCCATTAAGCCGAAGCATAATGTTCAAACATTGATTTGCTTTTTGTATTCACCAGAAAAGTTCAATTATTTTGCTCGCAGTAGATACAAGTGGCCGAAAACTTTTAAATGGTAATGTACACAGCAAGTTTTCCGGTTTGGTTTTTCACTAGACAACACAAAGAAAAGTCGTCCTGTACCGCCCAGATAAATTGACGCTCGATTTAACAATCCGGATTACTCCTTCGAGCAAACAAACTTAATTATCCCGCGGTTTCGTCTGCGTTTAGGTTGAGGTTCGAATTTTGTGGCCGTGAAGAATGATACGAGTGGCTGGCCAACCACCGACACTCTTTGCGCGACGCCTGTTAATTAGAAAACTTTCATTTCAGTCGGCTTAATTGAGCGTGACGCACTCCCCGCAACTGCTGTTTAGAACTGTCCTCTCACCCTTCTTGTTAGAAGTCCTTTCTCCTCTTATTTCTAGGATTGCCCTTATCCCTTCTCCTACTTATGCTTGACAATCGAGATGGAGTTTCCTCCGCTGAGAAACAAGGGCTTTTTTCATAATCTACGTTTTTCCCTGCAATTGTAAGTAAAACAGGAAAAAGATAATAAAAGAAAAATTCAATTTCCGTTCAAAGGACAAGAAGAGAGGGGGAACTCATTTTCCGCATTTAATCCGTTAAATTCTTTTTTATAACAGTATTGAAGTAAAGTCTTGAAGAAATATTCTAAAATTTTTCAGATTTTTTGAAAGGCAAAAACAGTAAAAAATAGCCCTGGACATAAGCGACCCGGTTAACTTACGTAAGGTGCGAAAAATACTCGTACTCATGGAAGGTTAAAAGTATTGTCACAAATAGGCACCTTAACAATAATGAGTAATGATCAATACATAAGTAAAGAGTATAATTATTTGCAAGAAGGAAGCAAAAGCTATGCAAAATGGATTAGAAACAACAGTAATCATCAAAAACAGTTGTAAAAATAGAAAAAGCAATTGATGCTTCTCTAAAAGGAAGACCTCTAATGCTCGAATCTAATTGATACAAACAAAACATTTACTAATTCTTAATAAAATTAGAAAGAGTAATTCACCTCTATAAGCTTCAGTCTTAAGTAATTGGAAATCTTAACCGTAATGACTAAAAGTAGTTCATCCGATTTCAAACCTTTAGACGAAATCAAAACGAAATTAAATAACGGGTTCATTAGACATTCTGCGCACTTGTCTCATTACATACTCTGTCCACCGAACTGCAAATCAAGAGCTCTAAAAATGACAGTTTACCCGCGAAATTAATGCTAAAAGGCTGATTAAAGAATGCAAAAGTTGCAATAATTCGTTATACAGAGAATGAGTAATTATAACCGATGTTATAATAATTTATATTATAAGGTGCATCACAAGTCGGTAATTCTATAGGAGCACTGTGGAAGGCAGAAGAGAATGAAAAAGTATTAGTAAGTTGATATAAAGTTTATTCGAAATACAACGGGACGCGCCGATTCTTTCATTCGAGAGTTTACTTGAACAGAAGTACTGCTCCGGCGCGGCGCAGTGGTGGGTAATTAGCGACCACTTCGAATTTACCCGCAATTTTCAACGAGAAAAAGCCGAATGAACTTTAACTTTCTGTGCAATCGGTTATATAGTCGATCAAAGGCTTGAAATTAATACAGGAATATTTGCGAAAGTGCGCTCATTCATTTCGAGGTAATTTAATCCCTGAAAATACAGGGAATGGCGAAACCAATTCAGAAGTGGTATTAAATATTTCAGGCGGTAAATTTGTGACCCTATTTAGTGGGAATTCAGGAGGAACGAATACATGATTTTTAGTCGTCGTTAAATTCGAAAAATGTCCCAAAGGGATTCTATTTAATTACATTTTGAAACGCATAAAATATTGCTCAACATCAGCCTGTTTCAGAAGTTAAATTAACGTTTCCGTTTATAATGTGTGCAATTCTTTGAGCTATATTAATATGAATGTTGGTTGAAGAAACCGCTTAGCCATAAATTTAAAAAACAGAAACATTATTTCAACATTCGAGTAGGAGAGACCGGGGAAAATTGATACATTTCTCAGTTCTCCAATTGTTGTTTGAATCAGTTTCGTAAAAAAAAAGTATACGAAAATGTTCATTGAATGTATTGTAAGTGAAACTTAGAAATATGTACAAAATAAGCTATAACATATTAACATGATCAATGCAAAGTACAATGCAAAGGCTATATATTCACGTTATATTTCAATGTATAAGGATTACTCTCAGCAGTTTAGATTGGCAGAGAATGATCAAATCCTGCATCGTGTGATTTTCTCGTTAAAAACTTTTATTTTGTTTTTTCTTAACCATTCGACTATACGCTTTCACTTCTTGATTTTAGACCAATCACTGCAAATCTTTTAGCTTCGCGTTTTCCCCTCAAAACTTCACAATATTCGACTAAATATTTTTTTCGTATCATTCATATTTTTGGAGATATTTACACGTTTCCAGATAAATCGCTCACACTGTATAATTATGGACATCTACATGCTACACTTTACGTAAGCCCAGTTCATACATGGGATGCACTGAATCCATCCTTCACTTGTTCAGTTTCTAAAAATCGTTCGAGACAAATTAAACATAATTATTATTTAAAATTTAGCGATGTTTTGAGTGACCTATTTTTAGGTTAGCATTTCTATTTTTTTCGTTATATATGTTTATACATTGTTTCAGTGACAATGAATCTTTCATTGCGGTATAAGCTTTCTCAAAAATGTCTCGCGACATTTCGCCACGTTTTGATTTTTTAATATAATTTCGAACCATTTTTCTAGGAATGGAAGAAGAGAATCCAATTAAAACAAAAACATAATTACCATACGCAAAACGTAATTATCTTCTCTTCAAATAACATAACGCCAAATCACGGTAATTTATAATATAACGTTTTGTATAATATCTCCAGATGGATCGAAAAACCTGTACGAATATATACTTTGGCGCTACTGGTAGGAAAAAGATTGAATAATAACTATCGACGCTTACGTACACAGACACTTTCATCGTAAGGAACACTTACCTAACGAACCTTGAATATCTAACCAAAAATGTAGTACATATACATATTGTCCAGGTACATAATTTCATTATATCAACTCGCTCCGGTCTCCCCCTTTTACCTCGGTTAAAGCAAATCTGCATAGCGGAAACAGGTTAACGGTTGACAGCGAGGCAAAACATACAGAGTTTTAAAAACAGATTCAAAACGTTCGGTCCGTACAACGCGAGCAAAGTTAGGGAGCATTCAACCGCAATTCATACTTCACACCCCTTGCTTTTTCTTCCCGGTATTTAATGCTGGCCACCCATTCAGACCAATTTTAAATTTCACAAGATATACGCTGCACGCAAAACCAATAAACTCTGCGGACCGTGATACCCAATGCGCGTTACCTTTATTCATATCTTTTTTTTTTATTCCATGCAATATACTAGATCCTGATCGTTAAACGCGCAGAGAAATAGTTTGATATTTGACTTTAGAGTTTTTTGAACTCGGTAAAAAAATATATGCTCTTAACAAATTTATCTGTGCAATTATAAACAAACGTACGATATTATACAAGGGCCAGTTAAGCATACTTTCTCCCTAATTTTCTACTTGAATGGAGTTTTGTAAAAATGTAAATGAGTTAGGTTTTCTGTGTATCTTCTACTACAATCTATACATTTTTGTCTCCGGATTGGTAATTTTTAATTCCAATTTCATAGAAAGCAAAGAGTTGGGCTCAAAGCCAATTGCACAAGAAGTGCTTCATTATTATTGAAACCGGAAGAAAAATCTTCGGCGCACCAGCACCAAGAAAGATTTATGGTTTGTACAGCATAAGACGCTATTTGTTAGAAAACGTCTTTAACGATTTTGGCCACTTAGCGGACAGATGTGTGCCTGTAGCTCCTAGCAACGAACTCAATAGCGCAAGTGGACGCCATAAATTTTGGGTAGTCGAAGGGTCTCTAACTTGGAGTGTCCCAGCGACGCGTGCCTGGTTTCTATCAACCGGGAAAGGTGGGCCTGTTCCGTCCTCAACGGACTTTCCAAACTGCCCTTTCTTGGCATTCATAAAACAGCTGTTTAGATTGCTTTAGTCAAACTAGCTGCAATTTAAGTAATAGTTTTACTGCACGAAGATGACCCATTTGTCAAATGGGCGTTATCCCTTTAGTAATATTAGGTTTATTGTGTATACAATTAAATTATCGAGATCAATGCCGTCGAATCGTCCGGCAATAAAACAATTAATACGCGTGCGTTCAATGGGATATCGGCCCTCTCCTCAAGCGACCCAACGTTTACGACGCGACAGTTCGCACATTCACTTCTACTTCGGTCGCCAGCTCGGGGTACCTGATGTACTGATATTTGTCCATTCTTTCGGGGTTTCTGCACCAGCCAATCAGCCGCTAGTCATTCAACTCTGCGTATAAAAAGGGTAGACATCACGTCGATCAAATCACTTCGCAATTTGACTTCGCTCAAGTCACGTCGATCATTTCGATCACTTCAATTCGATTCAAACTTGCGCTCACCGCGCCGCTCTTCTGTCAGGTCTTTCGACTTTGTCAAGTCCAGCAGAACCGTCGCATCGATCGACCGCTTACGCGATCTGCGACACAAGTCTAGTCACCTTGTAAATTAATGCAGTCAAAATAAACGATTCAACCCCGAAACAGCTGTCCTTCATTAATTTGACGTATAGCGGTATCAGAATATCGTCATCGCGTAACCGGCCTTACAGCCCGGTTAGGTTCCTTAGAGTCGCGGTATTTCGGTACCTGGAGTCTCAACGAGCCAGCCTACACTACAGAGCCCGTTGACGTAAGCCAGCAGGCACGTACCGCACTTAGCATTGGGCCCGGAGGACACCGCGCTGCATCACCAAAATTAGATTTTTAACGAAACGACGCGCTCACCCTTCTTACGCACGAGGGGCGTGGAACGTGGGCGTGTTACGCAAAATTCACTGATTGGTCAAAGTTCCTCGAAAGGACTTTCACCAATCAGTCGGCAAGAGTTTTTAGAATATAAGGCAACGGACTAACGACCCGTAGATTCCAGTCGAGCCGAATCAGAGTCTAGTCACCGCCGAGCTAAGAAAACCGAATTAAAGTTTAGTCACGCCGAGTCACTGCCGCGACATTGTAAAGTCACAACCGAGTCAGAGTTTAATCGCGAGTCGAGTTGAATCGTCTGTTATATTTGAACTACCCCGAACGCTGTCGCGACACCACTTTTGTGAATAAACGTCTCGGTCACAGAAACCTGGTTTGAACATTATTTGAAGACACCCGCCTCCGATAACCCAGTTCCTTCAGAACCATTGAATTCCTAACATTAAACCTTGGATTTTTGGCATTTTCTCGTCAAAATCTACAGGATTATATAAAAAAAATTAAAAATTTCTGAGTTGCCAAGGTGAAGTTTAACCAACATGAAAAACGTGAATGAGCAAACAAGAATCTCATTGACAGAATACACTGATGACAATGGTGCTTACTTTTATGAATAAATCTCCTTAAAAAAAAGTTGCGTTTGTTTTGACGTTACTCTTTAAAATCGGAGATTTCATACGCAAAAACCTAATAGGTATATTCGCCTCATTGAAAAATATGCAAAAAAATTATTTCAATCCGTAAAGAGTTGATTTTGTATGTTCAAGAGAAAGACGCACATTTGCATACTCTGCTTTAGTACACTGCTGTGCGAAACGTTGGTTGGCACTCCTTTAATGCCTCGATAGTCGTCCGATAGTCGATTCTTCAGGGCTTCATCTTATTCACCCTTACTAATCAGGTTCATTTTTCACGCCCCATAATTTAGTCGATAATCCATCCAATAGCGAATAATTACGTGGGCCAAACTTTTAAGTAACTTTAGGAGAGCTATGGTGTATCAAAATAAGTACTTACTTTACTGAATTCACAGGCGAATATTCATATCTAACAATAAGATAGAGTATGTTAGATCCCCTTACCAACAGACACGTTAGTAAAATGGGAAAACGCGTTCGTATTCTTCCCACTTTATCTTTTAGTAAAATTAATTATAAGTAATTATAAGTTTAAGTACTATAACACTAGTTCATGTTAAAGAAACAATAAATTTACTAGTCAAGTACCAAATATAGGAATCTTTTGATGTCAGACTATTGTTCTTAGTCATCAAACATAGTGTTTCCTCAATACATGTTCACAACACGGGTCTATCTAGGGACATATATCGGCCAGAAGATACTATTCGTTGATACACTGCCGAACGTAGAAAAGAACATCAAAGCTCGAGTGGCCATGATCGACGAGAAGTGTAAACATAATATAGGTCGGGTATATCGGCGTAAGACCACTACTAATCCAATAACAAAACTTCTTTATTTTTCATTATTTTTTATGAGACTTTCAACAGTATATACGTGGCATTTTTCCAATGAAAATGATGCCAAATATGATATAATACCGGTGATATTTCCTTGTATAGTGAACGATGAAAGTTACTTCCCGTTGTAATTATATTTACGGAAAATTATTGTAAATATGATCTGAATGATATTGTGTTTTGTATCACCAAAAAAATTGGTGTTCTTAATCAGAAAAATGCCACAAATATAACGGTGAAAGTCTCGTAAAAAAATAATTAAAAATAAAAAAGTTTTGTTATTGGATTAGTGGTGGTCTCCTGGTCTCACACCGATATGCCCGACCCGTATTATGTTACACTCCTCGGCGACTGAACTCCTATCGAGCTTCATAGCAGCGGCAGTATGGATAATTCTGGAACTTTTATCGGCTAGGTATTTGTAATATGGATTGTCGAAGATTTTTCTTTCTTAACAATTTGATTGTCATACAAAACTGACAATAATTTTTTATCGAGAGTCAATTTTTACTACATATATGATGAATTGAGTAAATTAAAGTTTGCTGGAATCTTCAAGGTGCAGAAGGTTTACAAAAATAATTGCTAATGAAGCCGTCTTTTCTACTCTTATATTACGTAGTAAATTTTTCTGTATACTTGTGATTTTTATGGGCATTCTTGTGACAATCAATATGCGAGATATACTATTTTATGTCGCACCTGGACGGCAGATTTTTATGCAAAATGAAAAGTTTCCAAGTCGATTGTCAAAAACAGAAATGATATAAAAAGGTACAACTGCTTCAATAATTTCAACAAGTCGAAAATAATGTGACATAATCATTAAATTCTTATAACGTCTTCAAAGTTTTGTATTTCATCTATTAATTTTTGTCACAAATACATAAAATCCGAGGTTTAGTTACTCTGTTATACTCTGTTACTCAGACAATGTACTCTGTTTTTTTTTTCTTTAAAGAATTTCGTTCTTTTATGCAATACATTTTAATTAACAGTAATCGTTTATTTTATCTCTTTCAATGTGTGATCCTTCAATCAAGCCTACCCTAAAAAAAAATCAGTAATATATGATCTTGTAAAAGGTTTTCTTTTTTTTTAACTGCAACGCACCTCATTAAAAAATCTGAAAAAATTTAGGGACAATTGTTATGACTATATGTTGTTACTATGAAAATATAATCGATGTGCATTTTCAATACGTACAATAAGAGATCTGTGTTTTTTCGAATTTTTCATTACTTGCAACTGAAATTATCAACGGAAAAGTCGAAAGTAATTCTTAAATATAATGTTTAATAATTGAAATGTGTCAGAATCTGGAAAATTATAAGAAAACCGCTAAATCGAGATTACCATACTATACTACTCTCGTAGTGAAAATAGATGACTAAAATTTTACGGATAACGTTTTTTTGTTAGTGCTTCATCGAATGGCTTATTCGTTGTTTATATCAGCTGAAAAGCAAATTTGACACCCTTAACTTACAATTAGCCGTTTATCATAATTGTGTCAATAGTCTATTTGTATGTATTTATATTATTTGTATATTTTTTATATTTGTATACTTGTGTATTGCGCCTTGACGATATCATATGTAATTGTACATGTTGCTCGGATGTAAAAAAAAAATTATTATCGCGTAATGATAAATGAGAAATTCATTAGCGTATGACGTGGAGATCCTCAAAAACCCAAATTCATTATTCTGTGACGAGGGTATACGCGTGTACTATGAACAGTGAATATAAAGTTACTATAAATAATGGAATTTTGTGATAGACAAGAAATTTTCGATGAAAAAGCAGGTACAAAGATGTTTTTAATTTTTATGACAAAAAAGCTTTTCAGGTCACCATGTTGCGCAGAGATGATAAATGCGCTAACGGGAGGATACATAGATGAAAGGGGTAGTCGCCCTGCCTGAAGCAACCTTTGACACTTTTGTTGTTCTGCACGTTCTATTCATCACGAAATTTGATTTACAGATGTGATACTTTCGACCTATAACGAAAATAGTTGTGACAGAAGGTGAGGCTATTAAATGGCATTTAAACTAACATTTCTATCTATCAACTTGTATACTCGTAACAAATAACTTTAGGTATTGGTATAGCAAGAGTCTTCAACAGACACACAAAACATTTATTCATATTTTACCAAGTAGAAATAACATTACCGCATTAGTGGCAATAAAATGAATGTAAAAATTAATTTTATATTTGTTCATTAAAATAAATACGTTAATCGAGGAAAATATCACCTTCAAATATTAGAATGAACAGAATAGAAAAGAATAGATACTAAAATGAATAGAAAAAATATTGAAAAATGATACCCTTATTTCAAAAGAAAGTTTCCATTTTCGGTTACAAAATGTATTAGAATTGTGGTAATAATAACTTCATTCTACTTCACATGATAATATAATACATATGCATAATATACTGGATATATCTGTCAAGTTCGAAGTTAGTTGGTTAATTGATGTTTGAGATATTACTAGATTGCGAATTTTATGAATTTATAATAAAGTTGAGTACATCAAATTTAAAATAGCAAGTAGACTACAAGGAATGTTAATATAACGTTTTCAATGTACTACAATTATTAAGGAAAAAATGAACTGTTTATTTGATTTCTGTTTGTTGCAATTAATATACAGAAATTTTATTTTGTACAAAGATCTGCAGTCTAGAAGTTAGGTTTGTCTGGACAGAAAAGTCTACATTAACCAGTTAACTGTGGAATGTAATTTTAAAAATCCCTCACGGCGCGGAATTAAAATCATGCAATGACGAATATACACGTCGAACGCAGGCCAAATGCGGCTATTATAAAAGACAAAGTCCTTGTAGAGCTAAATGAGAAAGAATTACTTTTTTATTCGATAAGAATGTAACAATTGATTAACGTTAACTGCACCACAATAGAGTTTCGGATTGACGAGTATACTCGTCAATCACAGTTAACTGGTTAAGAAAATCGTATTCCAATTTTTGTAGTACTGTTTACAGTGTATAAATTATCGCGCTACATATATTATTCGGGCCTCGAGAGAAAGAGCGATACATTGGGATTTCGTTCCGCTGGGTTAAGGAGGGTTCTCTAGAAGGTTCTCGGAACCAAGAGAAACTAATCCGAGTTCTGTTTCAGGCACCAGACATCGAAATGCGGTTACACAAAAAGAAATCGAATCTCGAATAGCAAAATGACAGGAAGACTAGAACATGGACGAAGGATTCTACACAGAGGAGCGATGAACATTCCTCGCAGCAGGAAGGGTTCTCATAGAATAAATTAACCGACAGAATTTGGAGCTCAAATACGTTTAATAATAAAATAGTAGCTGCAGGAGACGACAGTGATCTAAGGAAGGCAAAGCGCTTGTGAGGACACGAATATATAGTCCATGGAATTTGTATTGAATGAGGTTCACTACATGAGTCATGATCATCGACTATTTTTAAGGAGTTTAGTACACACGATATCTTCAGCATATCTTCTTTTTAATTAGTATTGGAGTCAGGACTCTAAAAGTTGTTTACAACAGTAAATTTTTACGTACGCGTGAGGTTTTAGGATTCTGGCTTGCAACTCAATAGCGATTGACGTGTTATAAACCTCCAGATGCGACACAGGACAATTAGCAGGACTCGAGCAGAGTCGCCAGATCAGGGGAATTGACTCGTATTGAGGGGGAAAAGTTACCTTCTCTCTGCCAGTACTGTATTAGTCACATGACATTGTGACACAGTACGCCAGAGATTGGTAGAGAGAGTGGTAGACAAGTCTAGACAAGTCTTAAACTGGCGATTCTGCCCTAGAGCCCAGGACATCTTGAGGTCACTTCCTTCGGGTCAGTCTCGACCCCACCATAGCAAGTGGAGCGGTTATCATAAATTGCGAAGTAGCCGCCCGCAAGTAAACACAAAATAAATTCATTCGCAGGCAATGTTGCCGCCCTATGCATTAGTATCCAGGGTGTCCTAGTAACTGTTTCAAGTTGTAAGGCTAGTTATCAGGTATAGCGAGGTTAGTTACCGAGATATTTTAAGAAAATGTCTTTATTGATGAAAATGCTCGAACTCTTCTCCATTACATCGTATACATTTCTGACAACGCATTTCAACGATTTCATAAAATCAGTATATCTTCTCTCGGTCTGACGACCACAATCTCAAATTTTCACGGTCCGTTTTTCTTAGCAACAAATCGAAAAATAGACAGAAAAATCAACACCGCGGTGATTGCATTCTTGACAGACAATTGACGAAACGCACTCGCTATATTGGACAATTTTGCTATATACGCGTTCTGTCTTGCATTACGACTTATGTATGACTACATAAGCACTTTTGCTCTTGCGGCTTTCCTCTTATCTTTAGGACGACAAGACGGAGCGTATGTGGCGACGTTTACACAAAAATACTACGACGAGGTGTTCAGACCGTTGATGCTCTACAATTCTCCCTTTTTCAACACATGCACAATTCTATAGCCGGCCTGATAACACGGCGGAACGCGATCGGTTTCAATTGTGATACACGTGGTGTACAGAATATCGACGGACGACACAAAAATTCTCCTTTAACTGACATGGCGGCAGCGCCCAAGCTGGATTACGAATTTCAAAATGTAGCCACACGCCTAACGACTACTTTTTGCGGTTGTGCAGCAACTGTATAATTTCTCCTGCGTTACTCTCCTTTGGGAATGTTTAGTACGAATGTGAAAAACGAAAGAAACTTATTATTCTTGAACTATAAATGTCACGAAGCGAAACTAATGCGATTAATGGGAAACAAGCCATTGTGAAAAGTACGAGAACGATATTGGTCGGCTTACCACAAACTATAGTCCGTTCAACGAGACGGTAGAGTGGATACAACCATTCGTGCAGGACCGGCCCACAAAGTCAATATCCCTAGGAATTATGAAATAAAAAGGATTTGTCACACATTAAATAATAATCTTCCTGACATCTTAAAAAAAAATTTAAATCGTTCGGTCCAATATTTTACAAATTATTCAGTTTTAAAGAGTCCTGAAGGGTGACAGTGGCAGCCAATAGCTAAGCCGCAGCTCTATCGTCTTGTTGGACTGGTTATAGCAGCGCTGCCAGACCAGGGGATTTGAGAAGAATACATTCATCCCCTCTCTGTCACTATAGAATTAGTCACGTATCATTATAACACATGCACGACAGACACGATACGCGTCACATTACCGCGCCGTGGAATTCCCCGCCATCGGGGAATAGGCGAATGACGTCGTAGAAGTGATAAGGTAAAGTGGAAGACAAGTCACGGTTCCTTTGAGAAGTTCGTTCTACCCCATAATTAGAATACGAAATAATCATTAAAAAAATTGGCCTTAAAAAAGTCAGTGAAAGTCAATCTTTTGCACCAAACTCTTTTAACAGATCGCTCTTTCACCTAAGATGTATCATCACGCTGTAACGGTTTTTACACATCATTTCTTGACATCCTGTACAAGGCCAACCCTTATAAGATAGTACACTCAGGGACAGAAAGATACAACATCCTACGTTTCTTTGTGTTTCACATATGTATCTGTAAACGTTTCTAAGAAATGTTACGAAGAATGACATAAACATTGTAGTTCTCAAGTGAAATAAAATGTTAGGACGTGCGTTGTATTTTCCCTTCTGAATTGTAAATCTGCACAGGAAATTGGAACATGTCGTGAAAAGTCTCCAGTAAATACTAGTGCGTCTGAAATGGAAGCCCCTCTGAAACTGTTTCAAGAAAAGTTTTTTGTTGCCAAGATTTCTAAAGTCTTAAATCGAACTGGAAACGTAATCAGTCAATTTGTTAAAAATCCGGATAATAATGGTACACAAAAGAGAGTTTTTAAGACTAGCATCGAATTCGAAAATATCCGCCAAACAAATTTCCGAACATGCCGCTGTGAAAACACATGTAAAATATGTACGACGAGTTTTACAGAAGAGTAAGCACTTAAAACGAACAAAATTGCAGAGGAAACCTGTGTTAGCAGAACGGCGCATAAGTGTTGGATCGCTATCTGCAGAGAAACATAATTCAACTTGAGGAAAAGTGGTGAAAATTAATATTTATATATATTAAAATTATTGAAAATATCCGGGGAAACTTAGCAATAGCGGAATATGCCAACAGCCGACAATTTGTATCTCTTGACGAGGTAAAACAATGTATTGAACACGAATAGCACCAAACAAGTTAGAAAAAAATTAAAACACGATACGAATCTCTGCCGAAGCATATAATTTTCGTATTAAAAGTTAAAAGAGGAGCCACTACAAAGAGTTGAACATTCAATAGAACTGGTGAATTCTTTTCGTACATTCCACTTTTTAAATGCGTCTTATCATTTTGTCCCACTACTTTATCTTGATTTACGTCTTTCTAGATAAATGCCTGCGGAACAACAACATTTTAGTTTTACCAACTAAACCAAATAAACAAAAATAGTGTAAAGTGACATGTTTACAAGAAATTTCATTTATACCATCTACTAAAAGTAAAAATGAATAAATTAATACGGTCTCCTGTCTTTTCTTCTCTGACTGTACCTGGCCCATACAGATCACAATTTCTTTAATGCATTGTCTACCGGCGATTATTTCATAACTTCTTTACATCTGTGGCCCATGGCTATGAATCTTTTAATAGATCCTTCCACAGCAATAGCAATTTCAATCGGGATTCAACAATTCCCTGTTGGAACCCTGACAACAACCCTAAATAATTTCACCTGGAATTACTATGTAAAAGAAGATTTTTAAGTGTTCTTTTCGTAGAGCACAATTACTGAAAATCCTATTTATAGGCTTCCGGTGGATAAAGTGTTAACGATCGTCATGGACGATCGGGGACGTCCGGGAACATCCCAGGGTATCCCGCAACACGAAGAAGACGTAGCAGGGGCCCAATGGTCCCTCGTCAGCGCCTCCAGGTTTATTGGCCCTGGTATGAATAACCCCCTTGATTCATCCCGCGGGTATTCGTTGGCCAGTAGACAAGGTATCCCTGGGTTGAGATAGCGTTGGTTCTTGTAATTGGGAAAAGACATCCGGGCCCTTTGAGCTCGGGTTACGGTCCTGAAATATTAGCCGCGCGTACTCGCCTCTCTACACAAAAGCGTTGAACAGCATTCAAATCGCTACTAGAATGTCCTGGGCAGAGCGTTCATTAGTCAAGTGAATTATCAAATTAACACTTCAGGGACAACGATTCCCGATTGATCATAACGCGTTGATTGATTAGACTTTTTCGTACTTGTTAAAACTGTTATCAAATGCTAGATAGTCAACAATGATGGATGACAATATATTGTGCCTAATGATCTGGTTTCATGTAATCGATTTTTAAACACTTTTTAAAGTTAATACGATACAGAGACGTAATCGTTGAAGGGTTAGCCCTTTGTACTACTAATTTATTTTGTGGTTATAGTGATTAGAAATTCTTCATCGTTCAAAATTTCGTAGAAAAAAAAGAAGAAAGTTTATATTTATTGTATGCCTGTGTTTTCTCCAAAGGCTATAGATAAAACGACATACAATAAATATAAACTTTCTTCAACGACACAGAAGGACAAAACAGTAGAACAAAATAGTCAATAGTCTAATAACATACATATTTATTAGACTTTGTTCAAAATATTCTAAAAGTAATACTGGTGAGAGTGTTATAAAAGAAACAAACACATAGAATAAAGTTGCTAAATAATTGAAGTGACCACTTGTATCTGACGTGGTCTTTATCTTCCCAAAGTACTTGTCACAACCAGAGATAGAGAACGTTTTGAAACTTTTTGCTGGGAGTTCTGTTTAAGACCGTAGAATCTTTTCGAAAAAACCCTTCTATTATAAGTCTTTGTCATGAACCTCAGCATATTATTAGTTTCGATGTGAATGGACAGGCAAACGTTTTGGAAACTAGCAATTTTAGTTCGAATAGAACTTAGAAAATATAAAATATAAATTTTTATATTACAGCATCTTGATCATTGATATTAAGTGAATCGTTGATTATTGTAACAAATACGGAATTGTATTCAATTGGTTATGTTACAACAATATTAAATAATTATTATAGTTAAATTGAAATTCTGAATACGTGATTTACCTGTAACATTTAAGCAAATAATTCGTAGCTCAAACCTTGCTGTTTATCTTATGAAATCCTTTTTAATAAATCTTTTAAAACAACAAATTTGCATAGAACTTTTATTTTACAGATTCTAAAATATCTGAAGAGTTCTTCTATAAGAACTCTTTTTAACTCTAGATTAGAACAAAATATTTCAATCTTGTGGGATCATATGATCTAGTAAATACATCAATTAATAAATTCAGTGCTAGATATGACTTGTACATTTCACATACACTATTACTTCAGAAGGTAAAGTATTTTAATTGCTAAATAAAAAATGGCGTCGTTATTTCCATGCATCGTAAGCTTAGCTATGTAAGGTTAAAGAAGTTTTTGAGGATAATTTTTCGTTCCATAAAATTTGTGCAGGGATACCTTAGACCTTAGATCAAATGTAGAAAGAAGGTTTTTAAAAACAGAAGGTAACTGTTTATTTCGTTTCCTGATTACAACACATTATTTTTCAATAGCACTAAACGGATTGAATGTCCCTATCGCGTTCATCAATTTCGTTCGCTCTCAAAATTTCATATTGCCTAATACTTTTAGTGAACACAGCGTTACAGAAAAATGCTGCTAAATGGATTTAGACAGTCTATAGTCTGTATCGATAAAGAAATTGACTAAAAGACAAATTTCGTCGCGGCCGAAGGCCTTCGATCCCTTAACGGTCTGTTTTTACGGATGTTCGTTTTTGCGAGTACCAACATCACTTGGTGGTGGGTTAGTCGCCGCAACCTTTCAGGGGTATAGGTTAACGCCTCAGCACTCCATTAAGCGGCTATAGGCCTGTTTTGCTCAAATAAATGACGCAACGTGGTTCAACAGTTTGATAACGGCAAGTTAATCGACGTTTTTTGTATAGGATACACCAAAATTATGTGTCAAGACTATCACAGCTGGATTCTATACCTTTGGATCGGTGGAGATCTGTTTGAAGAAGTACGTGCTAGATTGTCGACCGGTTTTCTCAAGATTAAATTTTGTATTGCTGCATCGTAATCTACTCATCGCGAAGAATAAAAGTCTTAAAGGAACTATACGCCTCAAGTTAACCGTTCTCTTAAAAAACGACTCTGAAGTTTCGTCAACTATTGTATACCATATGTTTACAAGGTGTCCCAAAAAAGAGTGTAAATATGGAGGAAATGAATTTACATGAGAAAATAAGCCGGAAGTATAGAATCAAATTTTTTCTTTTGACGCTTTCCTCTTTATGACTTTTAGTGAGCCTAGAATGAACATTGTTTAAATTTATCTTGTAGACTCATATAAATTATACAAATTCTGAAAATTTCCTCAAACTTAGTTCATTTGTTCATGAGTTATGAATTATCAAAAGTGGTGAAAATCGCAGTTAAAAATAGGCCGAACATCGTGAAAAACTGCAATTTTCACAACCCTTGATTCCTAATAAGTCACAAACCGTAATTTTGATGAAAACTTCAGTATATGTATCTTAAACTATTTAATAAAAAAAAAACAATATATGTCCATTGATTGTAAATTAGATAATTCAGAGTTAGTCGTTTTAACGGGCTCTATTTAGAAAAGAACGACAAACGGCGCTTGAAAGCATTTTCACACAACTCTGCTCCAACAATAGTGTCAAATATCTTCTTTTACTGCAGCACTACGTAATTCACATAAAATGAAATTTAAACGACAGAAATTCAGTGATTTGAATATGACAATGCAAGAAAGAAAAAAAGCAAGACATAGCATTTGTAATTATTTAACTCAAAACTGCGATTATTTAACAATTATTTAACGAACTGTACAAATTTCAAGTTTCAAATATTTACGCACTAAATGATTTAATAACGAGAAGTGCAGGAGAGCTGGTTTGTAATAACGTAGTTGAATAAACTATGTTAATTTGAGCAATATTTGATTATAAATTATATGTAGAGGCATATGAATATCTGGTTTCGCTCGTGTATATATGGTAACCACCACCAAAAAGCTTCCTATCGAGCACATGAACATGGAATTTACTAAAATCATTCATGTTTTAGAACTATAAGGGAAATTAAGGAGGGCTTTTTAGGGCTTTTTATTAAGGAGCATTTGTTATGAAAAAAAATTAGAGGAGGAACAAAATGTTGTATGGAAAAAAGTTGTTGAGTAATAGATGTTCTACAAATGTTTCCGATCATAGGTAGAATGAATAACTTATTAAATGTAGAAAGCATAGAAAATAGTTATAAGCACAAGAGGAAACCATAGAAATGTAACTCTTTAAATCTATAGTCATTTCAGTAGTGAAACGAATGACATTAACTTGTAAATTCATTTTCTTACCATAAAATATCGTGCGAGATTCATTTTATAATATATGAATCAATGGTTTGAAACGCGAAACATGCTAATGGTGCTCGCAATACATAATTAGCAATCACAAGGTAAACTAGTAGTTCACTAGTTATGGATGAATTTATCGATACTGGGGAATCGATCATAATATGGTGAGATGATTTTTGTCTCAGCATATAAAGCTCCGTCCAGACTGACAGATAAGCAGACATAATATCATAGACGGTTATTCATTATGTCCGCCACAAACAATTAACTGTCATGCACCCTTCATGTCAATCTGATTCAAAACTTAAGCATATAAATTACCATAACATTCGAGGTTACCATTGAATTATGGTAAAATACTATATGTACAAATACTAACGCAGCAACTACATGAACGGTGCAGCAGAGCTTGTTTTTTCCAGGAGGAAACTTTTGTGGAGACGACCGAATTATTTAGCGAATAGTTGAACGATATTGTCAATGGCGTTACAGAAGAGATACAAGTAAATCGCGATCACCGCGTTAAATCGATAAGAAGCAAATGAAGATATAGTGTGAAGTTTCAACAAGGCAGTTTATAGGCTACGCCAAGCCGGAGAACAGTGGCTCGAGCCGGCTTTGCCATAAGCTGAAAGACTTAGGACTTGAGCCAACTGTTGCAGACCCTTGTCTTTGCTACTCGAAGAAAGGTAATTTGATGATGTTCATGGTCACATATGCTGATGACGCGTTCGTTATGTTGAAAGATTAGAATTAATTCGGAAAAAAGATTTAGGATGGATTAGTTAATGTCCAGGTGCCATTACTGTCTATCACATTTTGAAAATTATAGTAATGTCTACATTAACACATTTTAAATAAATGTATAGCTCTAATGTTCTTTGGCTTCAGGTATGGTCTCCAGTAAACGTTAATGTTACGAAGCTTTTTGATCAAAAAGTACAGTGTCTACTTGATATATGACCAAAACACGGGTATGGCCAGGGACATTTATCGGCTGGAAGATGGTCTCTTGGTCTCACACAGATATACCCGACCCGTATTATGTTACATTCCTCGGTGACCGAGGCCACTCAAGCTTTGTGACATATATCGATATTTGCGACATATATCGAGCGAAGACTGTATAAAAAATTCAATTGCTACCATAATACAACCGATAAATTTGCTATTAGTTGACAGCATATGTTCATTACAAGGTGCTACCATTACTCAATCAGCTCTATTCAGAATAAAGTTATGTTTCTTTAACGTTACCGTTAACAATCAGACATTTCATATACAGCAAGCTAATAATATCTCGGACGCATTTTACTTTTCACATATGCATGTGTATAATAAACGATTTATGTAAAAACAAAAATTATAAATCTAAAAAATTATATCTGTTTAATAGTCTTAGTATTAACAATACGAACATCTTATAAGTAGAACTTATGATGGCATATAACACTAAATTTTGTTGAAATTGTTTGAACGCATTTTTATTTTAAAAGCGTAAGTCGGCGCAACGGTGTTTAGAGCGCTTTCAGTGTGCTTTCTGTAACGGAGGAACGTAACGTGCTGCCAATTTTATGGACAAAGATTCCACACTGTGCACGAAAAAAAGAAGGAATGATGGAAAAGAATGACGCCATTAAGGCAAGGCCATATTGTTGTCGCGCTTCTGTATTTTGCTGTTACTGCCAAAGTTCTGCGAGGGACGGGTGTGATTGAGCGGGCGCCACTTCTTGTCTGACTGCGATTCAATTTGTCCGATCCGATTTTATTCGAAGCCAGTGGCGTTTCACTTGTCCAATCCTGCTCGAACTCTATTTCAGATACCTTGGATATCTAACGCGCTGAAACGGAAACGTTCCCCCGATTTTATTCGAAACTTCAGGCGCTGAAGTTCAGACCGCCGCACTGTATATTTATTAAGAAATTCTAATAACGTGTGCCTTATTTTACCATGCGTTTTCTTTTGGGCATACACCGAGGCTTAGGCGTGGGTCTAACTTCGTTTTCGTTTTCAAGCTCGACAATCGAACATCGAACCATCACACAGTCGCGAAATTTGTCGAAATCCTGGTCAAAGGTAAACATCACAAGACGTACTAGAGCCTTAAATATTATATAATTTTTATGCAGAACATGGTGCTTAATTATCCGATCTATTATAGATTCTTCGATTTACTGAATCTTTTACCTAGTTCGATACTTATTGAATTTAATTTAATTTAATTTTGATTGCTGCTGTTTGTCAAAGCTGGACAAAATTCATATCTCTGTGCGTTGTCTTCATTTATCTACAAAATTCCCGAAATTTTATTTCTTTTTGCCTTCTTTCCACAAGCTGATATGATTGTATCAAGCTGTAATATAAATTCGTTCGGTTGCAAATATGTATAAATATGTTCTAATTTTAACTATTTTATTGCGACTCACCGAAAATGCAGACAAGTGTGGTTAAATGAAAACTACTTGTATTCAACGATTTTATGATTGATTAACTGTAGTTCTTTACTTTGTTAATAATCATATTTGAAAATACTTTATTTTGGTTGGTATACTAATAAATATACCAACTTGATACACTGATTTTGGTAACCTGAAGTAGCTTTTACTGCAGTGTACAGAACTTTTTCTAATTTCTCCACTACATCTCTATGAGTCAATTCAGCTCATCACCAATTTAATTTACTATTTTATGAAAGCATTGGAAAGAGAGGCATATTTTCAAACACAAAAGATTATAAGGAAAAAATTGATAAAAGACAAAAAGTCGTTCAAATATTTTTATAGAAATAATTCGAAACTATATACATACATATACGTACCCAAGAGGATACTGTGAGATTCACAGTCTAAATGCATCAAAGGCTTAATGAAAACAAAGTTCATTCTTCGAATCTATTTATTGCAATTATTGGTATGTAAAATGTCTCAGCATAGTGAAGATCTGAAAATTTTTAATTTTTTATTTGTTTTCTTTGCTTTATTTAACACTCTCTAATAGTTTGTATTGTTATAAAATATGTTAATTTAGAAGAAAGAAAAAGAAATAAAACATACTAATCTTTATTAACAATCCTACTGTATGTGGTGCTTTTCAAGATACATTCAAGTACATAAATGGAATGATGTTCGGCGTTATTTGCATTATCTAGTGGTTTCTTTCTGAACCTTGTGTATGAAACATAGCAAACAATAGATTCCGTATATGTATATAGTATACATACAATACAACCTTCTACAGCAACAAAATGCAAGCAGTAATCATCTTGATATCCGCCGGACTAAACATGAACATTTCATTCACTTCAGAAAGCATATGTACATATAACATAGAAGAGTACTATTATAAACGAAAACTTTATGTAAGGAAAAAACATGATGAATAGATTCAATAATCGCATAACGTCTCAGAGATATCATATTAGAGCAAAGAAGTAACATTGGTTTTATCAACGCATGTCGATTGTTAAAGCCATTACACGTAAAAGCACAAAACGTATTTATCATTATTTTTGGCTATGTAAATAGTCATTTCCTTCATTTCTCCTCATTTCAGTCGGTTTTTAAATTGAAGAGTTCTTCCCCTGCAAGTTCCAGTTACTATTTTTTGTAGCTGTAGGAGTTATGATTGTTTTTGTGCACATAAAAATACAGGTACCCTCTCTCTGCCATTACCGAGTTACTCGAGACGCAGAGCCAGACGCAATGCGAATTGGGTGCACGCGCACGTCACGTGACCAGCCATAGTTGGAGCGTGGTGGTGCTCGCTGCGGAAAAATGGGGGAATAACGCGGTAGAAGGAGAAGTGAGAGTGGAGACACATGTCTCAACACTAAACCTACCACGGCCAATCAAATTGACCTCTTCAAACTTCTGCGTACATATAACATGATCTCACCGCTATTTATCTTTACGACTTTTCTTAAAGTATGTATACAATGAATTTTTCAGTATTTATTTCTCGTTTTTTTTTCAAAAAATATATGTAGCCTGTCCTACCTACCGTGGCCGGTAAATTTGACCGCACGAGATAATCTGGTATATAAATAGCTCTTCTGTTTTAATAGCACTTCATGCATCGCAGTATTTTTTATATAATTGAAATTATAAAAATAAATTTGTATCGTCATCTTATGGAAGTTGCTCATCTACTAATTGATTCAGCAACAAATTGACTATTATCTGCATTTAATTATATTAACAATAACTTTCTTCAAGGGTCGGTCATTTTGGCCGTGCACGGTAGGAACAGGTATATAAGAAATGTCGGTAGGTTTAGTGTTAATCTGGCGACACTGCATCCCGAGCAACTCACAGGTAGTATCGCCGGACAAGAGAAATTGAGGGGAGTATAGTTACCCTCTCTCTGCCATTACCGGATTATTCACGACGCAGAGAGAGATGAATCGCAAATCACGTGAGCGGTCCGTGGCGGAAGCTTGGGGATGCTCGCCGCCGAGGAATGAGGGAATAGCGTCATGGAAGGGGCGAGGTAAAGTGGAAGACAAATCACAGATCACTCGACTTATGGCCTCCCTGTAGTCTCGACTGCAATCCCCTTGACTATTACATGTGGAGTGTAATCGAGGCAAAAGGTAAATGCATCACAACACCAAAGATACCCTGAAGCCCATTGTCATGGAGGTGATGACGAAAACGGACAAGGAGACGGTGAAAAGGTCGTAACAGCTAGTTGAGGTTACGTCGAGTAATTCCATTGTTTATATCATTCACTACTTTTGTACGGACTAGCGAAAGAATATATTGACGTGTCTTTGGAATTTGAACTTTTTCTTTATCCGGCTTTTCCGGATTTACCTCGACACGTTCTATTTATTCAAACAAAAAAGATACTTCGAGGCCCAATTTAGGCATGGAAAGTTCAGAGTGTGTCCTGCACTTCAATAGCAATTAACGAGTTATAAACCCGCGTAGACTGGTGACACAGCTGCGAGCGACTGATGTCGTTTTAGGGATCTTCCATTAAGCCTTCAAAACGTGTTCATCGCCGCAGCGCCTCATACCTCCACTCTGAAGATGATGGACATTGCCGTGCCCATGAATTTGTTAGAGTGGCTAGCCACAACTCAGAACCTAATTCGTCAATCGTGTCATCACTTCAATAAGACATTTGTGTATTTTAATACGGAGCAATTGATGCTCGAAGTTAAACAACAAATTGGGATACAATAAAGCAGATTCATTTTGTTACCACTTGTAACTTCTAATTATCGAACGGTATAATAAAAGTGCAAGACGTCGATCTTACAATCAATAAAATTTACATATTATACAGCTCCTTGAAAAATAGTTGACGCGTATTTTGTTGACAAAAATAGGATGAAAAATTATTCAAACTAAAATGTATTTTCCTATTAAAACTTTAACTAGTCTAATCGAATTTCAATTCCAAACTGTGATTCTATTTTCATGTTCTATCAAAAAATACTTATTATTATTAATTTTATCCTTTCAATAAAATTGGTGTCATTGTGAGAGAAAGTAGTCTTCAGTGGATGGGAAATTTAAGGATGTAGTATGCGAAAAGTTATTCATTTAGTCATTAGTTATTTAGTTAGTCATTTTGGCGGTTTTAAACCTTGCATCTAAAAGGAAAAGCTAAAAGCACATATGCATAACCACATAAATATTAAATAAATATTGCTCCTCATTTCTGCTTTTCATTTATATGTATAGGAGCAAGTATCGATATTTTCAACATAAATACAATATTACAGTCATAATAATTAATATTTTTATTGTCATTTTATTATTATAATTCTGCTACTTTTACTGCATTTAAATTTGGAATCTAAACAGAAATAATCCGATGATAATATTTTGAAAGGAGAAAATGCTACGAATCTGTAGCCATAATATTAGACCTAGACTATTAGTATTCCATAACGAATCAAAATTTGCAAAAAAGCTTTCCGAAGTTCATTGAGAAAATGGAGCAATTTTTCAATTAAATAACAAAATCAATACAAAAGCAATATCGTTTTAATTTTTCTCTGTTCAAGGTTACCTCAAGGTGGTTGAATTCGTATTATCGTGGTCGATAACGCTACACAATTAAGAGTACATAGTGTCATTTAAAAATGGCAAAGGTAACCTTACTTTTTATCGAAATGAAACTGCTTTTCAAATTCTTAATGATATAATTTGTAAAATATTTTAAAGTAACTAAGGTTTGTTTAAAACATATTTTTAACTACGTCTTCAATCACCTTCTAAAATTACTTCACTGACGTGTAAAATTAAACTGAACCTCAATGAAAATTTTCGTCTATAATATTTAAACTATTATAGCAACAATCATTCTTAACTCACTGTAAAGCATAAAGCCTCTGTGTTACACTAGGTTTACGGAGTATTAAAAGTGAGTATTTAACATTACTTTATAAAAATAAGAGCAATGTGTCTATCCAAGTTTTAAGCGATTTTTTAAATAATATACACTTAAGGAAATAAGTTTGTTGAGTAATTTCACGTAGATGGATCTTCACAATCTCAATAATCGTAAATTAAAAATATTAGAACCCGTCATTTTGACGGGTCCTGTAAACCTAGTGTTAAAATCCTCAATTGTCCTACTAACAAACGTTTCTACTCTGTGGAATGTTGGAAAAGTGAAGATACCATCAATTTCAAACATTTTTTGGCGGCAACAGACTTTTTCTTTCAAAATTAAAATTGAATTGTGACTGAAAATGGCACATTAAGTTTTTAGAGATCTTTGTGAAGAGGAAATTCTAATCCTTAAACCCGTAGCGATTTCGGTTCTCGAAAGTCTTGTTTGATATCGGCGAAGTCGTTTTTGCAAAATTTTCTAAAAAAGAAAAAATATGTTTTCTTTCGCAGTATCCTACATAGTGCGGAAACTTCTTGGAAAAATTTAACTGGGAACTGGAAAAGCAGAGACTTTTTGCTACCATACGTTCAGAACGATTGTCGTATGATTTTTTGTCACAGAGTTACAACAGTTTAAATACCAGCAACATAACAACTTTCCGATTAAAATTTATGGTTAGTTCTCTTTTGAGGGGATAGTTTGGCCTGGAATCTTGGAAAAAACGATTTCTCTTTTTTTCGCATTTTCTTAAAGCACGGATCTTTAAAAATATGTTTCTACAAAGGGACTTGTTTAAATTCGTAAACATAACGGGGTAATTAAACCTTGTGTTCTGACATGGCTGACTGCATACCTCAACATCTAGTTATGCTATCAAATCCAAGTTTCAAGAGAATCTTGAGAAAACATGCTGTTATCACATGAACTGAAAACTTCAACAAACATTGTTATATTTCTACTTATCATTATGCCAAATGCGAAGAAAAAACCGTTTTGTTAAATAATGAGATATTTTATTTCTTTGGGCTCATGCATTTATATTAATTAAAATGATACTTCAGTTATTTATTTCAGACCAATAGAATTAATGGAATTGTGTCAACCAATAAAGTACTTTATTTATATGCCTTTCTGGAACAAACTATAACTATTACAATTATAAGTATTTTGACTTCAAAAAATTATCAAATCTCGCTATAAGACAGCCTCGCATTTGACAAAACAGTGTTTACAAAAATTTACGAACAGGGCCTACAACATGATGCTAGGGTACTCTGAACCAGAAGACCCCTTTAATTTTGCGCGTCAGTGTAATATTGAAATAATAAGAGATAATGCGAACAAGAGATAGCCAAAAACCGAAATTACAGTGATCGAAAAGTTAGAAAAGCAAAAAACCTGAAGGCCCTGGAGCCGTCCAGTACCGGATAAAACCGGGCGAGTTCGGATAACCGCCTGAGCCGTTCAGGCGATTCGGATAAACAGCTCCGGCCCCGTTCGGTCGATTCGGATAAACACCTAAACCGTTCGGGTGGGTTTGCAGGGGTAAAAATTTCCGGGTCTCGATCTGATTCGGCTTTTCGAATCAGGCGGTGCGGGTAACGCCGATAAGGCGGTCGGATAAATTCGGTGGTGCCCGCCTTAACCCGTCCGTGGCAGAACTCTGGTTACTATTAGACCGGATATGCAGTCGACGTATTAGCTCGACTGCTACGGAGAAACTCATTGGAGGACTGCCAAAAGGATTCTTGGGTATTTAAAGGATACCTTAAATTATGGCGTTGTTTACACGGAATCCGACGCGACGGCTATCGGCTAAAATGTATGGGAGCGCCGCCGACTGTAGTCGATGTGGAGGTGATGGACGATCCAGCACGACACGTGCAGTAACTTGATCGCGAGGATCAATTGATTGGAAATCTATTATACAAAGTAGTGCAACGATGCCATCCACAGAAGCCGAGTACATCGCACTGTAACATCTGTAGCAAGATGGACTTGAATCGTCGGAATTTCTTCCGAAATGCAACATTGAATTCCTTTTCAAAAATGTGGAAGTTTCCACGCTATCATTTCAATACTCCTACAATGTTCCAAGTCGGGTATGTAGGAGTATACGTATAACTTCCTTAATTACCATCTTATTGGGATGAGCTTCTTGCAAAATTGATTGCATTAAACAAAAACTGTTACATTTATGATGCTCATTGTGACCCGTAACGCAAATCATCAGAAAAATTTAAAAATAAATGAGTAAATAAATATACATAAATAAAGAAACGAAGATAAATATACTGGAACTCCTAATTAACAAAAATCTGAAAAAGGTGTACAACTCATTGATAGCTGTGGAAACAACGCACCCTTGAAATAGTAATTTTATTCATGGCTCAATGGTTGGTAATGGCAAATAAACTAGAAATAACTGTTAGCTAGCTAATATTTAAAAATCAGTACATTGGAAACCAATTTACAATGGATAAAAAGTAATGTGCTTCATATTGTACAGTAGAAATTATTTCCTAAATAACAACTCAAATACTAACTGGTAATTAATTTAAAAAGAAGATTTTGGTCTTTACTCATTCAATACAAAAAAACATTTTGATCCCCTTTCTGTACAAATATGGTTTCTAGAAATTAGATTAAAATGTTTCTATCTCCGTGACATGAAAACTTCTACGTAAATTTCATCCAACGCGAATTGGTCGAAATACCTACCGGGCACTATTCAGAAGTCTATTCGTTGAGATCCTTGTAATTATCGAAATCCTAATTTGCATAGCCTGGCCTGTCAGAAGTCAAAACAACGTCCAGACGATGATACAGATACACAGAAAGGTCTGTCATGCCCGCGGCTGACATTTGTCCTGTAGATAACAGGCTTCCGTTTTGAGCATTTCCTGCCACTCAACGCATGATGCATAATCCGCCACGAAACAGAGTCCAATATTCCTGTAGATAGAGATGCCGAAGCAAATCCATCCTTACAAGCGAGGATTTCTAATCCACAACAAGACGAAAACATTTGCTTTCCGCTTTAGGTGAATATACGGGGTGTCGATAAACGAATGGATAGACCTATGGAGAAGAAATTCATATGGGGCTGAATCGGTGAATACATGCATTGTATATACATTAAGGAATTGGCATAGTAGTAAAGGTTTAAGTTATTTACAAAAAGATATAAGATGTAAATTAGACATGCATTGCAGAGTGAGTCATTTAATTTTCCTACTCATGAACTTTTTGTTTTCGAAATAAAATTGAATTCTGAGTTAAAAAACTAGCAGGCTATATCGAGTCTAAACTTAATTATTACCGAGTATTCTTTAATGAATTAATTTCTTTAAGTTCTTACGAGTACAGTAAATTCTTGATCTAAGCCCAGTCGTCGGGTGCGCGCTGTGACATAGATCGTGTAGTGCTACTACTTTCTTATGACCGCGTCGAACGTAGAAAAGGGCAGCGCGTGTAAACACGGACCGCTCGGCTGAAGGCGCTCTACATAAAAATGTCACAAATAAGTTGGTCAAAGTCCCATAAAAAAATAATGAAAAGTAAAGAAGTTTTGTAATTGGATTAGTAATGGTTTACACCGATATACCCGACCCGGGATCGGATTACGCAACATGTTTACACTTTATACTGCTCGGCGACCGAGGTAGCTCGAGCTTCTTGGCCCCTCGCGGGGTATACCCTTAAAATGTTCAAACCTCATGCATCAAGTAGACAGACACTACCATGTACAGTAACTCCAAAATTCTTCACTGAAGAATGTCTGAGTTTTTAACGCCATAACTTATTATTATACTTTTTTTTAACCAGTGTTCAATATTCTTTCGAATTATGTGGCAAAATATCATACATGATGTATGCTTCGCTTAACATCAAACAACTGTTGTCTGAAAAATGTTTTACTAATTTTCTGAATAAATCTAGGTCGTATAGTTAAGAGATTTACTCGGTACAGTATAAAACATTTCATGTAGAAAGTATTATAAATAAAAAATAAATGGCTCCAGGTACACATAATACTATAAGTAGTTTTTTCTAAGAGACTGTGCTGAGAATATTTAAACGTCAACTTTGTTTTTCGTATGTTCTTATATGCGTTTGTTGATATAATTAAAAACTGTATCTAGTAAGTCACTTATGTAGGATAGTGTAATATACTATTGAATTCAAGCTCAAATCGAAAGTTCTTCTGATCATAGTCTTAAAGGCTTATGGTAGGGATAGTCATTTTATAAATATAACAAGAAGATACAATATTTGATGTTTTTTAATATCTCTGACCGTTCATGAAATATTCTATGAGAAAGAAAATTCTGCATTCTTTAGAACGCGTGATTGCACCCGAACCCCCTTATTATGGTATGAAATAAAACTAGATTTGTGTTAGGAATAAATTACTCTGCTTACATACAAAGTTCCATAATTTTCTGAATTTCCAGATTCCCTAACTTCGGAGTTGCACAACTCTGGGTGCCCTCGTTACTTCCTTTAAATTACTGTATTGTCTTCCATCCGCGTATAGCACAATCCGGAAATTTTCAACGATATTGAAGTGAAATAAGAGGAACAGGTAAGTTTTGAAACTTTCTATGAAACTGAATTGCCCTAATTTTGTAGTATGTATCGTATCTTTATTATACCGGGAAATATAATTGCCCTCGATTAGTCGTACCTTCCAGTATCAAATTGGATAAGCCAAAAATATAAAAGTATGTAGAATAACATATGTTAAACAATTTACAGTGGATCCAAATAGTATTTGAACACTGTATTTTCTATTCCCAGAAAATCGTTAAAATTTACACCGTGATAATTTGGATAAAAAAATATAGTACGACAATAAAACTGGACTAATTTTAAAGCTCGAAGCATCTACTTTTGCCACCCATAGTTAATTTTTATCTAAGACACTTTTACACGGTACAGCGACTGGGAAACTGAAGACACTTTTTTTTAATCGAAATTGTTATAAACTGAGATATCTGTAAAACATTAATAAAGTCTTCTCGTAACTAAAACCATCGTAGATTTAAAGGTTGAAGCTTCCCCTTTACAACGAATGGTTAGAACTAGATCTACGATTTTTTCTAAGCGATGTATTGAGATTTAAATGAAAGGTGTACCGTCATCTTTGCACCAATACAAGGTGCAAGTAAATAGTTTACACTTACACGATCAAATTTATTCCTCATTTTGTTCGATAAAACGGCTAAAGAAGAAAAAAAATCGTAGATTAAGTTTCAAACAGTCGCTGTAAAGGTGAAAATTCGACCTTCGAATTTGTGATAGATTCATTTTGGAATAAAATTTGTTTATGCTTTCACAGACGATTCAATTTGTAGCATTTTCGACCAATAACGTGCGCTCAGTTTCTCATATCACCTGCTACAACATGCACAAATAACTTAGAAAAAGAAGAATGACGGACCATGAAAGTAGAGGCTTCAAGCTTTAAAGTGAATCTACCTTTATTATTGTACTATTTGTGTTAACGAAATAGTTTCTCGACAATGGGAAAGTTAGCATAATTAAATTTCAAATTCTTTTATAATTAAGAGAGCAAATTCAACATTTCATACACCCTTTGTTGTCTTTTTCAGAATGAGCTAACAAAATCTTCGGCTTCTGCGTTGTACATAATAACATTTTGTTTTCCATTGTACTCGGTGTGAGTCGAAAGGATATTTCATACCTTCACAGCGAAATAGCTATACAACAATGGCGACATGGAAAAAAGTACTACAACTGGAATGAAAACTCGTTCCTCGTACCCAATATTGCTTGGATCTGACACCAACAGTTGGTTGCCTCTTTCGATTACTACAAACCAATTCTTACAAGGAAAATTCCTATAATAAATAGTGCGAACATACATTTTCATAGAAAAACATAGAAATTCATATTAAATGAACATTCTTTTTTTGTGTGAATGTTTTTAGTAACTTCAAAGCAAAATGAAATTATAAAAAATCCTATTAATTATTGCCTTGCGTAATTTTTTAAAGAATTTATACAGAAGAAATTCAACGACCTTCAAATATGTTGTGAAGGACAATATTTTGAGTAACTTTTCTCTATCCATGTTACTGCTATTCATTCTTAAAGAGAGTGGTAAAAGGAATTTGTTTACAGTTGCATTAAATTGGAAAATCATGAACATTGCACAAATTGCTTTTACACATATTATAGAAGTGCATAAACATGTGCACAAGTGTGTAAAACGGACAATTAATTAACCAAGCTGAGATTAAAACAGGAGGGGAGATTATTTTAATTAATATAGATTATTATGAAAATTTCTAAATGTGATTAGTTTTTATTTCAAGAAACTTCACGAACTTTTCTGGTTACGTTTAACAATAACTTTTTTTTCTAAGATAACTGAACAGTTGAGCAATGGTCACGCTGTGTGACTATTAATTTTAATAAGCTTGCAAAAGGCAAGGAAGTCTAAATACCGAAAGGGAGTCGGCCTTCTATAACGAGAATGTTCTAGGGTACCGATTGAGTGTTCAACACTTCACAGAGAATACTTGATGAGAATCTAAAATAGGACGAGGTCAAAATTGCAAATTAAGTAAGATGGAAAGTAGAAGTAGTCCTTTAAGTTGCAAATAATTTTAAGTAGTTGTGGGAAAAATTAAATAATTTTCAGAATTAATATTGAATTTCTAGTATTGCAACTGTGTTTAAAGTATAACACACAAGTAACATAGAGTATATTATTTAATATTTGAGTTATTTTATTATCTAATAATATACATGTATACGAATAGTAATGATACTTATAATTCCATGAAAATAAAAAAATAGAAAAACAAATCTTACGTATATAATTTGTAGATATATAAAACTATTTAGATTACTTGTATTTCGTACATTACTGCTAACATTTTGTTCTCATGTACATATAAAAGATTATATGTATAGAGATACTGAAAAGTAAACGGTATAAAGGGGACTGCAGTTTCAGAATTATACAATTTTCATCAATGAAATTGAACACATTAAAGTAATGTTTAATTATGGAGAAAATATTAAAAGTTGTATTTAAAAACTTTTTTATGTGGACTTCTATTAAAAATTTGAAAATGAGTTTTGTAGATCTGTGTCAACTATACATATTCATTGTGAAAATTTCATCGAAATCGGTAGACCAATTGCGATTGTGTCAACATTTTGTTCACGTCGTGTAGTAAATCAATTGTTCTAACTTCTAAAAAGAAAAGTCCTAGTCGTACGGTCCAATATTATGAATGTCCGAGTATGAACAGGGGCGAGGGAGGAGGGGGTCTCTATATATTGGCGTCTAATATTCTTTCTTCGAATACTTCGTAGATATCCATCACGGTTGAAACATACTATACGTAGGATCGAATAGCTCGGGGGATAAAAAAGTACAAACACGTAACAGGTAACATCGCTTCCCAGCGTAGTTGTAGCAATCCTTTTTCCACACGATGGAACCGTCTGATGTCAAGATTGAGACACGACAGGACGAAATAACAAACATCTGCTGAACCAGACATACTCATAGAGGACATCAACTTGTATCGTACCTTGGGGTACTATTCTGGACCTTGAGTACTTACATCGATGGAGGTATGCACCGCTGTTTAATGATACCTATCTACACGCTTCGACAGTCAAAAGGTTAGCTGCCATGTCGATCACGCGTGCGTAGTATTAATGTTTGTCCAACTTTAGAAATTCATTTTTTATTGTGGCATATTCGAATAAACCGAGTTTTATTAGCCTTTTCAGAATGCAAGAGTGTTGAAGTAGCACTGACTATGCTCAATGCTAACCCTCTAGTTTCGGTTTTATTAATTCAATTATTAGATAATTGCAAAAATTCCTGCTCGATTTCCAGAGATTTCGAAACATTCTTTGAGCCATAACGTCTCAAAAAGGTCACAAAAAAGGGTTCCAGCTTATAAAACGTTGCAAGGCAATTGTAGAAAATGCGTATAATGATGGTTATAATTTACTGAAAATGTAGAAAATGGTGGTAGCTGAATTTACTCATAATCTACTTCTGGCATAAAAAAGTGTTTCAAACAAAAATTATTTGCCATTCGCGGGGGTATACAATATGACAATTAATTTCTTCATGTTTCGCTTTTTTTCAAGAAATAAAGGAGTACTACATGCTGAGTAAAAAAGTATAACGAATGTGGTGTCAGAAACTAATAATTACCACCGAGATATTCTTTAATTAATATTTAATAGAATTTCAATGATAAAACTTTTTTGGTTTTGATTATTTTTTTATGAAAGCTTCAACATATGTGTGACATGTTTCTGATTAAAATGAGTCTAAACACGATACAATTTGTACTATGTTGACTTGTTTAATGCACAAGTCAATGGAACTTCCATTATCCGAACACTCGCGTCCCACCGATTAATCCGGTTAATCGAGGTTCTACTAAACCGTGGATGAAACAAGTAAATATGATTCCAACCGTGTTATGTTTGCTACCATTTTAATAAAAAAAGCGCCACGAACATGTTCGTAAACGTGTCATTAAAAAATCATTAAAACTCTTCACTGAAAAATATCCCAGTAATTATAAATATTCTTACTTCATGATACAAAAGCTCAAGGTCGGCTTCATAACTCGTTAAAGTAGCAAAACATCAAAAGCATCGTATTGCAATACACAATTGTGAGTTAGGTGGTACAGTTAAGTGTCTCACTCTATATAATTGTTGAACAAAACTGTATACTTTACAATGTTAACCGCTCGTGCTTTATTTTCAAATCAAGCACGAACTTTTGCAATCATCCAATATATTTTGATACTGTGGGAATTTGTAGGATTAATATTCGACATTCAACGTGTTAGTAGATATCCTCGCCTCGATTTCTGACGTCACAATTGACACATTTGGCTGCTTTTTTTATCGTTTGCCTAAAGGCAGGAAAAGGTTGAAGGTTTTCGTGAAGTTAGCGATACATCGAACCGATGGAAGTCCAAGAGACGCGACCTGCTTGCGCAGACGAATCCAATTCGACAGAGGAATATTAAAAGTCCGTAGTGCGTCACGTTGACGTATCGACTTGTTGGCAGTACCGTCACGTCTCGACACAACACTCGCTACACGAGAAACAGACGCGTGGAGTGAGATTCGGGTCTGCTTCCGGTAACAAATTCCGAGTCTGCCCGAAACGTACGTCGACAATCGAACTATTTACGACAGAGAAAATATTGTGAATTTTTTCCGATTCTACTTGCGTGAACTGTTACCTAGCACATTCAAGCGTGGCGTACGTGCAACGCACCCGTGAGCGTGACGCTCTCGTATAGACATACGTATACATGCATAGACATACATACATAGGTACCGACGTGATTCAGTGATGCGATCATTATAAACCAGTCGTAAAAATCTGTACAGCCGCGATCGATGAAATGTTGCTGATTCTATGTTGCATTTATAGTCGCCAGATCAGGAGAGCGAACACGTATTCAGGGAAAAAGGTTATCCCCTTTCTCTGCCAGTACCAAGTTAGAGACACGTGGTATTGTGTCACAGGCATGACAGAAACGGAACACGTCACGTGACTGGGCCGCGGCGGAAGCGTGGGGGAGTAGCGCGGTAGAAGGGGAAGTTAGGAATGATTGATCTTTTGATGATTTGTATCACGTTCTTCTCGATTAATACTGAACCTACCACCGCCAAAAATTATTTCATAAGAAATGATTGTGCAGATATCTTTAGTAGAGCATGTGTTGCAGTAGCAGCCGCACAAAGTCTAAATAAAATCGATCTTGTCATTTTTATATGGGAACATGTACCAGTTACTTTTAAAGCTCGGTAGGTTTAGTGTTAAGGAATTATAAGATGTATTTAATGTTTTGTGGTTCTATGTGATTGGATAAACGGACAAGTACAATTGTTTTCCTACTACGACGGGCGAAAAAATATGCAATTTTTGGTTACTTTTTAAGGAGAGTGGGCGCATTCTTCGGGATATACATACATAGAAATGAAACCAACTTCCTCTTCCCTTTTCTCAGAATCTACTGTTGTTATCGACTTTTTAGAGCATCTAACACTATGCTACAGTCTGGACCAGCTCGCAGAATCAAGATCTCTTCGACTTATGAAATGAGATTGTATTTTTCTAATTCAAAATCTTTTTACAAACAATTTTTATCACAATCTGGATGGGTTCGTTATAAACGTAACTATACATACATAATGGAAGAACGAAATATTGAGATATTTGAGAACGTTCTTTTAAGATATTACAAGGATTAGATTATTACGTAGCCGTGTAAAAAAAAAAACCATGAAAAATTGCGATTTATTGAGATCGCGCAGAAAACAAAGTTTGCTATGAACATTGATGTGCGTGACGCCCTGGTGGACTGCAATGATTCTCTAAAAATGTTTATACAATAAACGATAAACTAATGCTATTGATATCTTAAATACAATTCTAGTCGTTTCGTTGGATTTGTTATACATTATTCAGTTTTAAAGAGTCAATACTTTTTAGAACCTTTGTAGGAACCATAGAATAACGGAATCCATTTGTCCCAATTCGTGTTTACGTTTATTCCCTTGTGGAATGAACAGTAGGTGTTCATGTTGGCCAAAGTGAATCTTGAAATACGACATAGAAAAAATTGTACAATTTCATCTACATATAGGCTTTTTGCACTTTTACCTTGTACCTAGTTGATGCTGCCAATTCGACAATAGGACGAATTTCAAAATGCTTTTGGCTAAAACACATGCTACCCTTAGCGGTAAAAGCATTGTTCGGTTGCGGGTTTTAGAAGTGAAACGCGGACGCGTCACTCCCGATACCGCCGACGATTACTGTCCGCCAAATTAATTTTGGACAGCCGCTTCAAATTAAAATTTAGTCGGAAGCGCGTTTCGTTCCAGACCTGTTAGGGGACTCGTCGGTAAGGCTGATCTAGCAGGCCCTGCCTTAGACGCGTTGGTTCGCGAGAGCGTTTTGCGTCGCATACACACACGATGCACGATGCTATTGTCACGCGATCCCAAACAGAAGAGAGCTCATATCGAGCGGTCCTCACGAGAATCGTTTCGGACAAAAGCTGATCGCTCGCCAGATTCGCATAACATGACGACTGAACCCCGTCTTAGCAAAACTGAACGTTTCATATCTGAATCAAACGAGTGAGAGCGTTTGATTTTTAGTCTTTACTCTGTTTGGGTGAGCTGAATGGGCCTTGCTCTGCAGAGCGTGAGCTGATGCTGGTCTCCCGACAACGCTGACCCTCGACACTTTTGAACAGTGCCTTTTTGTTTTGGGTGGTCCTTCGTAGGACTTAATTTATGACGTCCCGTAATCATAGGAAGTGAAAACCAACGAAAGGCAGGCTGTGATGCGAGCCTGGATGGTCGTCACTGTTGCGCCATGCCTAATCGCTGAAAGTGATCACTTAGTTACGAGCGTATCATAAACAATTGTCCGAAGGCAAGCACCACTTGAATCGTTCCTTGCGATAGAACAACCATATAAAATAAGAAGACAACGTCATTTTTCAGTAGAAGCATTTGAATAATAAAAAAGAAACAATAATGACGTCTGAAAAGCAAAATTTCGAATGTTGCAAAAAATTCAACAGTTTTTTAATTCGCTAAAATTGAATTTTACTGATATCAATTACTTTTCGAAGAAAACCTCTGATACAGAGATATAATTACAATTAAACTGCTATGAAGTGTAAGGGCTTCAACATTTCTATATCTACAAAATATAAAAAGAAGAACTCGATTTTTTTAAACCAACAAAGCAGAAAACTTTTACCAAGGCTACTCTATTATCCATTAATACAAATCTATTTTTTTGGTACGACTAAAAAAAATAAAGGATACAAATGAGTGCACATATCGATTAGTAAACGTGAACCGAGATCGAAGTATTATAGGTATCTGAACCAAAAAGAAT
Source organism: Halictus ligatus (assembly GCA_028454255.1). Classification (NCBI taxonomy): domain Eukaryota; kingdom Metazoa; phylum Arthropoda; class Insecta; order Hymenoptera; family Halictidae; genus Halictus; species Halictus ligatus. The sequence continues at coordinate 1,562,922 of CM052134.1, forward strand.
CAAAGTAAATAACTGAGAGAACAGGCGTATTTGCTTCAAATATTGCCAGCCGATTAAATATTATTATAACAGCTAGTCTGGAAGTCATATACGTAATTTACCTCAAATACCGATTCAGTTGATGATGATTGGAAAGAAGAAACTTAAGATCTTGCACAACAATAAGTTATGATAATTGTATTTTACAGTGTATCTCTGAAGTTATAGGAAATTAGGCGAGTCTAAATATTGAGGCGTGTAATTCGAGAGAACTCTTCTTTTTTAGCGCAACTGACCTTTTAAGTTCTAAATGTTTGTCCATTTTCTACTTTCTCTTCGTTAACACAACTACTTTTCCCAGCAATAACATACGGTAAGAAAACTTTTATTTATACATCAAACAGGAATTATAACCACGTTTTAATACTTCGCGTCATAATTCTATTAATAGCCAACCGCTAAACACCATTATACTTAAGCAGTGCGTAAAGGATGATTCTTTTAACATAACGAGATAGATCACAATTTGAAAATCTGTCTTAAGTAAATTAACAGTGGTCAGACTAGGCAACATTTATATCCCTATCAACATCCTTACTTGTGTACGCTACAACTATACAATATTTAATAACCATAAAATCTTCTGGGTTAACAATAAGAAATGTTGCCGTATATGCAAAAATCGTAAGAAATTGTGATTTAAATAATTTTATTTGTATTTACAAACTAAATAAATAACTTACTTACATTTACAAAAACAACATGTTTAAATTTTAATTATAGGCTCGGATAAAGAAAGTTCAAAATCGTAACCTTCACTTTTTTTGTTCGCAATTCCGAGCAATATCAAAATTTTAAGAAATTGTTAATCACACCTAATAAACTAATTTGTCTAATATCTCAAAAAAAAAAATCAAGTCGCCTCATCCAAGCTTCATATGAAGTTTCATATGAATTTTGGTCAAAATATGGTGATTAATAGACTGCGGATCTTTATGCAATTTCTCGTTTGCATAGTCTATTTTCGAAAATTTTAATCAAAGGAAGCATCTCTTCGCTGATTGAGATATTTATTGTAGAAAGACAAAACTAAAAATGTTGTTATAGTTTCATAATATAAATGATATTTTGCATTTCAAAAATTCGCAGCTGGCATAAATGCATAAAGACGCAGTCTAGTAATTAATTAAATTCGTTGACAGACGAAGTTTATTACAACGCTGCTTACTTTTATCAATAAAACCGTTTAGATAAAAGTTGCATTTGTTGTCGATCAAAATTGGACATTTCATGCGCAACAAACTGATACATTGTTTGACACTGTTTTTGTTGATTTGGTTCAGTTGGTAAAACTGAAACGTTGCTCCGGATGAATTTACCTAGAAAATGTAAATTTTTGGAAGAAAGAAATGTAAAATTTTGGAATGTGTTTAAAAAATGGAATGACAAAAAAGAATTTACCAATTTTGTTTAATACACTATGCTATCTCAAGGTTTCCCCAGATATTTTCAATAATATTAAGAGATCTCGTTGGTCAATCAAGTATTTTAATTTTTTCAGTTACGAAAAAAGTTTGAACTATATCAGCTGTGTAAATTATCATGTTGAAATATGAAATTAGTACCAGCAGTTCTCGTAGCATGTTTATTTATTTGTTCCTAAATAATATCTAAATATTTCTGACTATTTGTTTTGTCACTAATATCCGTCCTTCCGTAGTAGGCTATACACCTCCCCAAATCAGAACTCTGCCTCCACCCATTTGACGACGGCTTAATAATTGAGTTTCTTTCCGTAAATCATGGTAATAGCAGTTAAAACTCCTGGCCCGTATATATTAAATTTTTTTTCATCAGTAATTTTCGCCACTTTCCCTTAAGTTGAATACGTTTCTCTGCAAATACCACTCGAACACTTGTGTGCCTATACCTCGCCGTATATTTTTTACATGTGTTTTAACAGCGGTATCTTCGAAAATTTGTATGACGGACATTTTCGAATTCGATGCCAGACTTAAAATCGCACGCTTTTAACGTAATGTTAACGCAAGAGGACGACCAGAACTCTTTTGTGTGCCATAATTATCCGGATTTTTAACAGTTACGTTTCCATTTCAATTTAAGACTTTAGCATGTGTGGCAACAAAAAACTTTTCTTGAAACTTTTCTTTCAAAGCGGTTTCTATTTAAGACGCACTTAATCTTTTTGTATGGTCCATTTTATGCACTGAACAAACTGAACTATTTACATTAAATAGTATCTACTGGAGACTTTTCACGACGCGAAAATACGACGCGTGTCCTATCATTTCGTGCCACTTGAGAACTACAATGTTTACATCTTTCTTCGTAACATTTCTAATAGAAAGATACTACGAATAATCTTCCGTACAGACATTTACAGTTACGCGTACAATATAATTTGAGTTACCAAAATGTACACTTTCTTCCGATATCATATGAAAATTCAAAGAAACGTGGCCTATCTTCTTGTCCCTGACTGTAGCTGGATTCATTGTAGGCCGGCGTTACCGAGAACCATAAGCCGGCCGCTTGGTGTCGGTCCGACTCGGCAAATTTCGAGACGAAAACGTAAGCGCAGCTTTACGTCCGTAAGGTAACCGATTTCCGTTTCGAGTACTTCCTGGAATTTGCGGAGCCAGAGAGATATTCAGTGCTTTGTTCGTCCTCTCGTTCCTCTCCGCTTCGATCGTCCTCCTTCCCCGCCCCACCTAGCGGAACCCATGGTTCGGTTCCCAGGGGCACCGGGCAGACAACTCGCCGATTTCGCACGCACGAATTTAATCCATAGGGAATTTCCGGCCGATGCACGCGCACCTGCATTCCACGGATGACTGCCTATATCAGATATCGTGAATGCACCTTTGAGCCATGCATAGTGCGCCGATCACGGTTGGTCCATCTGCAACGGACCCTTTGATACTATTCGATCAAAATTCGATTATCCGTTTGTCGCTAACCGTGATACTGTTTGCCCTCGAACGCGTGTGCGCACGGACTAAAAACTTCAATCTGTTTGCTACATACGAACATAACTTGAAAAGCGATTTAGGATATGAGGGTAAGTAATGAAGGTTACAACGCGAACTAGTATAAAACTATTTAATATACGAAGGTGTCGTGAGAAAATGCTACAGAGTTACGCGGAGTCGACAGGTCAGAGCTTTCTGCTTTTCTGCTTCCTGAGAGCGCGTTAATAAGGTCCCCGAAAACCGTTGAGATAAGGGCAAAACCACTGCATCCGGGGACTTCACTCTTAAGGATACTGCAACGGTTGGGCCGAAGTTCTAGCAATCGTCACTTAAATGACCAAGCCCTCCACACGACCTCCCATGGTATTCACTTGAGAAGGATGGAATTTCCGCGTCCGAAAATTCCCACGTTCCCACGCACCATGGTCGCTACAGCGATCTCTACTATACAATCCTTGCGAGTAGTCACCGCATCGCGTTCAATTCGTTTCGATGATCAAAATGGTTTCGTACTGTACTCGACTCTCAATGTAATGCAATCAGCAGAAAACTTATAATGAAGAATTTCAATTACCAATTCGTCATCATTGGGGTGACCATCCCCATTGCGGTGGTCACCCCAAATTACCATATTACCAGACATATTACTGAAAACCTTCCGTATATTGGCTAGGGAACTGAATGAATGAAAAGAAACTAGTAAAGCATTTCATTTCAAAACATTTACATACACCCCTGTCGTTTCCTATCAACCCCCAATAGTTTCCGAGAAAACAGCTTACAACACTTCATTCGAATCTACCTCTATGCAAAACTTGCATGAAAGCGAACGTACTACATATGATGTGAATATTTTTGCTATAAGTGAAAGTGTAGAGGAAATTTCAAAGTAGTGTGTATATTTTTTTATGATACTGTATTTTTTCTATCGCTACGAGTGACAATCAAGCTGTTAGACTATTAAAAAACATTTAAAATGCATAAAGTTATTACCCCCAGCCTGTATAATATTCTGGATTATAAAACATCAAGTCACAAATAATCGAAAGTAGATGGTACGTAGTGCATGTTCCGTCTTCAACGGACTTTCTAAATTGCCTTTTCCTGGCATTCAGCAAAACAGCTGTTTCTTTTAGTCAAACTAGCTGCAATTTAAATAATGGTTTTACTACAAGAAGACGGCCCATTCTTCAAATGGAGATTGCCTCCGCAGCAATATTAGGTTTATTATGAACGTTAACTAATGGCGCTGATTTGTATGAAAAACGTTCTAAAAATGCTTAACAATAAGTTTAATAAAAACAATTGAGAACGTACAAAGTTCTATGCCAAGTCCTAGGCAAAGGTTGTAAATGTCCAAATGTAAAATGTTCTTAACCTAATGAAGGTTCGTAACGTTCTAGTCCTAGCCGTTCTGGAATTCCCTACCAAAGCTCGGGAAGAGATCATTTCTTTGGTAGGGATAACTAGGGGACGAATCACTAGTTTGGGGCGTAATCCAAAAACTGTGCAACGCGTACTGACTCCGTGGTTTCATTTTCTCACGGAGCCTCGGAGGATGCTGCACAAAGATTCCTTGTTTCAAGGATCTTTCCCCGAAACTGGTGTCGCCGAAATTGATTCGTCTATTATCATCAACATTCTTTCTTCACTACGAAACTATTAAGGAGAAAATGTTCTAATCATTATAGCTGCGAAGAAAATAATGCGGCAAGGAGTTAAGCATCTTGAAATATATTCTTCAGAATAATGCGATCAAGGATAGGAATCGATGAAATAGAAAAAGGAAATGGGTCGGAAGATTAAAGTGGAATAGACAAATAGGTGCGAGTATCGATTTAAGAGCGAGTGGATGCGCTGAAGTAAAATAATTTGTTTAACAACGCGGAATAAGTAACGGGAAAACGAACGAACGAGAAACGGGGAAGAAAGATATCGATTGGAGGTGAATACACAAACAAAATATTTCCAAGCCCATGTTTGCACGTTATGCTGCCGAGATCGTATAACTGAATGGGAAAAATAGCTCATGAGCTACGCGCGTCAGCGACCCGCAAATACTTCCAATTTCTCCAGCAAAATAAAGCGATAAATATCCGCTTTGCACGTTTGTCCTTACCTCGCCGGTAAAATTCAGCGTTTTCGGAACGATTTCATCAAAGGAAGCTTCCACATCTCCATTGATCCTCAGAGAGAAGATCGGAGTCAAGGAAAGAGCAATAACCTCGCGCAATTTATTTTAGACATTCCCTCCTTGCCAATTTCGTACACATTATTTATTATTGAAAATAATAATGTATGCTCTCAATTACTCCGAACACATACACTGTTTATAAAGTGAAACGATACGACGAAAACGTATCTAATTCAATACACGTGCGTGCTAGTTACAGTAACGAGCAAAACTCAGTCTACACTATTTGAAGCAACATAACTTTTTAAAAATTCGATCAAGTTAGAGAAAGAAGAGAAGTTAGAAGGATTAGTTTATTAGACGAGGTTTAAGAAATTTTTGAAAAAAGTTTGAATTTATCGGAATCGCAAAAGAAATAGTAAAAATTGGTTTTTTAGCTTTTTTATCTGAGCCTATATTGAAAACTTAAAGAATGTATTTGATTCGCCCGAATAAATTATATCCATGCTGAAAATTTCACCGATATTAGTTAATTCGTTTACGAGTTATAAACGCTTAAAAGTGGAAAAATTGCCATTTTTCACGATTTTCGACTTAAAATCACACATTTAATCGTTTATAACCCGTAAACACATTAACCAATATCGATGAATCAAACACATTTTTTAAATTTTCGATACAGGCTCAGATAAAAAAACTGGAAAACCCAACTTTTACTATTTCTTTTGCGATTCCGACCAATTCAAACTTTTTTCAAAAATTGTTTACACCTAGTCTAATAAACTAATCCTTCTAACTTCTCAGTAACATTCAAGTCATTTGATCTAATTTTTAAAAAGTTATGTTGCTTCAAATAGTGTAGACTCAGTTTTGCTCGTTACTGTAATTCATGGCATTCGATACACGAGCTTGAAATATCTCATTCCGAATGGATTAAAGCGTATTTTATAGGATTTATTATCTGGGTGATTATATATTTCAATTACAGTCAATTAACAGTGTGTTCGCATTCGCAATACGCAGTTTTCGTAATCCCACGCAACATTTTATTTCAATAACAAAATTCGCATACATCGACACGCAAACTCAATACCTAGCTAAGGAAAACATACTTTTACGTTATCGAATCGATTATTTTGAATGAACGTTTTCGAATCGCATACGATAACTACCACAATTTTTACAAACTCAAATTTTATTTTAAAGCAACAGTGAATGTTTTATAAATATCCGGTTTTTATAAAATACTGGGAAACCACGAAAGGAGATAGACAATTGATAGTTTATTTTAAAAAATGGAAAGAATTTAATTCTACATTTTTGTGATTATAATTTTGAGAGTCGAACATTTGTTGGTTTTATTACTTTTTAAGACGTCCGCTGCTGTCTATTGTAGCCTGTTTGAAGTACAGTCTTTACTCGATGTATGTAGATGTATATGTCCACAACACGGGTCTACCTAGGGACATACAGGGTGTCCCACATAAATGGGAACATCTAAATATCTTTCGTATTTACAGTCCTATAAGAAAACTTCAGAGGGCAAAGTGCAGACTATTGCAGGGGGCAATATAATGGTGAAGAAAAAAATTTTTTATTTCATATTTTTTAATGAAATTTCAAGGTCACCGATGTTTTTTTAAATGGAATAGTATACTTTTTTACGATAGCATGATAGACAATAAAAAACTGAATGTAGTGGATATCACATTTTTGACCTTGAAATGACCTTGAGCAAGAATAATCATGTTGAAGCGGATGACATGTGGAAGTTTAAAACTTACGTGTTACATATTTTGACGTTTTGAATAAATTCAGAACTCTAGATTGTTGAACCTTTTTTTTTTAATAGAAGTCGAACATGAAACATTTCGCCTAATTTCTTTGCTGAGGCAAGCATTCTGACAGAAATTCAGTAGCTTGTACTAACACGATTTCATATTTTTCCAGTTGATTAATTAATTTTCTTTCTAAAAACGATTGTTATACTGAATTTCATTATTGTTATCTCATTTAAGATCGTTGTTATTATTTTTATACTAATACGTAGCTACTGGGTTTAAACCAGGCAGTATGTCTTCTCATACTAACACTAATACTACTTAAAATTTTAGGCTATCGCTTAGATAATAGTATTCAAATACCTAAACGATTGATTTGTACCGACTTACATTGTCACTTAAAGTGGATTGAGTTGAGTTTCATACGAATTGTGCCACTTACCTGTAACAAAGAAAAAACAGACGTTAGTTATTACTCAAGTATTAGTGAATGAGTGTGCGGAACAAAATACACATCTTTTACATTAATCTATTTTCAGCTGAAAACAAAATGAACACGATCTCAATTTTTCATGAAATAAAGAGTATTTTGCCAATTTTTGTATTATGGTTTGTTACTACACGGTCCAACTTTTGTTTAAAAGACTTTTTTATGAGTTTAAAAAATATGAAATGTTTAAAAAATAGTAGCGATCGTTTAAACCATTTACATTTTGGGAACGGAAAATACAAAGTTAATGCTTATCGGAAATTTTTTCAAATTTATATTTTTTGAATTAACGAGTATGAGTCGTTTAAAAACAGAAAAAAGTAGTGTTATTGCAAACTTCAACATTGAAAACCACTTTTGTTGAACAAAGATTACAGAAGATAGAAAATGGTACACAATATGCAAAATGTAGTTGTGGAATGAACAGAAAATTAATGAATATTTTGTAATTTAACTATGTGACGTCTAGAAACCTAGTGAATTAGTCCAAAGCTTTTATATTTTGTGCACAGAAAATATTCTACACATTTCTCGCTACTTCTATCCATTAGGGTGAATTTTATTCTTCAACTATGAAATTTTGAACACGCCACCCCAAAGCTTATTCCGTTTCATGAAAAAATTATATATACAAAATTTGAGATCAAGTGATTGCCGACGCTTTCCAATGGTTTGGGAGGTGTCTTTGCGAAAACAATATTTAATTCTTCCGTAACTAACATTTCTATATTGAAGCGTTTTCAAGGATTCGGGTCTCAAATGAATAAATTTCATTTTAGATTGGAAGTCGAAAATAAAGTAATTAAAGGTCACCCGACAACGCATCCGAAATAGTATAGTTTGCATCGCACAATTGAAAATTGAAACAACCACGCGAAGACTATCGAGAGTTTCTTGAATTATAATAGTAATAATTTTCCTTAATGCAACCATAGTTTCCACAGGTTTCTTTTCGGGCACCATGAGCATTTCATCATGCTCGATGAATGACGAAAGTCAAATATATTCTTAACAAATATTCTCATTTAGAGATCAATTTACATTATCAAAGATGAAGAAAATAAAATACATTAAATTTGTATGTTTGTCAGTGAATTGTATGTAAAAGCATGGATCCAAGTTCCAATTGCTGCAGAAGCTCCAAGAAAAGACCATGAGTTTTTAAAAAATCCATACGCGTATAGTGCCATCAATGACAATATAAGTCGGGTAGCGCTATGGAATGTTTATAATCATGTGTTGTTTCTAACACCCGAAACTGTAGCGCTAGCCTTTTTTCACCCCAATATTCTGCACCAAATAAATAACACATGGCTGTAGCTTTAGATACCGTTAATGATAATGATATAAAAAGATTAGTACTTAATTAAAATAAGGTAAATGAAGACGTTGGTAGTATCATTGCAGCCTTTGTTTCTAAAGAAACTTCAATTTTTTTACAAGATTTTCAATTTCTATTCTAAGTTACAATTTAGCTGTAGATAATGATTCGGCAAAACGAGGAGTCAAACTTATGTAAGAATTTAACGATGTACTATCACAAAATAAAGAAGAAAAAGAATTTATAATGCAAACTATATCAGTTAATAAAAATTTGTAAAATGTCTCTATTATGTAAAATTTCATATTTATTGCAACTTTAACGTTAATGCGCCACGTTTCCCTCTTATTCGATTAACTTCATCTTTTGAAAGAATTATTTTCTTACTCAATGAAACAATTTTAGATATACTTCTCTGCAAACCACTGAACGATTATTTTATGCTGAATGAGTGTGCCCGGAGGTATTTCGGCACACATAGTTTAACAATTTTTTAAAGGGGGAGCGTTTCTAAAAAGAAATGCATTTTAAAAAATTGCTTTTACACAGTTCGGAAGACACAATAATACCACGCAACATTCGTTTGAACTTTTTTAAATGTTGTTTGTTGAGATACACAAAAAAGAAAATATTTTTAATATTTAATATATTTTTTTTCAATAGTTTTGGAATTTACAAATTTGATAACTTCTCCTATCTGTTTTTGTTCTTGTCTCACTGAGTTCGGGCGTGTAAAGCCCTCATCGTGTAACTAAAGGTAGCAACGCACTACTATTACGCCATGTGATATCATGTGCTATCGCGTTAAATACAGAGTACAGAGCAAATACTACATAACATGTATAAACATATAAAGCTACAATTTTTTATTTCGTGGTTCAAAGTTACCTCAAAGTCACTTTGTTGTGAATCAATAATGAAAGTATTTGGTATTCGTTAAAAAATCAGAATGCATTAGTTTACTTAATATTAATTTTTTTATAAAAATTAAGCGAGGAACATTAAACTTGTACCAAAGAAAATAGAATTTACTTTAATATGTTGTAATAAAAATATTACCTTGACTGTTAAATATGTATACGGGAAATGTGGGGGTTGCGAAGAGTTTTCTAGGGGATCGTGGCGGTTATTTTTAGTTGATAATTTTTGCGCATATTTATTATAATATGATCCTTTAAATTAAATTAAATATATATAATATTTAAAGTAAATCTTATTAAGTTAGAATTACATTTTGAATTTCCTTTTTTTAATGTGTTTTCTTTATCGTATTAAATTTACCTTATATTTTTAGGGGGAGAGGGGGGGAGTCGTATAGTATTCGAATATTATAAAAGGGGGTCGCGACTCAAAAAAAAAAAAGGTTGGGAAACACTGATCCAGATCAATGTAGTTATTAGTTAGAATTCAGAATGTATAATTACGCATACCAACGAGCAGTCAGAGTTTCTTCCTCAATTATTATATCCTGATACCAACCAGATTGGTCAAAAGGTACTAGTAGTTGTATATTAATATCAAATGCAAGTTCTAATGCAAAAAAATAGTACATTGATACAGTTCAATCTTCGGAGGCCACCATTGTAATTTCCGTTCGCATGATCGCGACAGTCGATAGCTCGAAGCGTGTTCTGTTCTTCGTGAAGACTCAATGACGTCGATCGACGCGATCGCTGTAAGGGTATTCCTTTTATCTCTTTCAACAACGAAAACAACGAGAAAAACGCGACCCGCGACGACAACGGGAATCACGTCTCGTGTCGTGCTTGTGAGAAACAACTATATCGATCGGGCAATGCGCGTGGAACCAGTGAGCATTTCAAATCATCGTATCATGGCTAGCAGCCGGACCAGGTCTATCCTTCCCTTTCTCCCTCGGACTTTTCTCTGTCTTCGAATTTCAATCCGTTTCCTCGTTCTCCGACTCTTTCGTTAGCGAGGGCAATACTCATTCAGCATTGTTGCGAAACTTTTTCATGCAACAACCTCCAGGATCTTCATTCCTTCAACTCTGTCCGTGTAGTTGTAAGAGACGATGTTGCTTCCTGAAGCGAGAGTTATTAGCTTTCCGTTGCATCGTAACGATAGACTCGGTGGCCGGGTGGCTGCTACAATGCGCCATGATTCTCGCGCTTCACGGTTACCTGACAATCTTCGGTTTGCTGTTCGCGTTCGCAACTTATTTTTTAACTTAATCATAACAGGACATTGTATAAGATATTTCAAAAGGATGTTTTTAGGATATACTTGTTTCTGGATGTTTTTAGGATATACTTGTCACATAGCTATACAGGGTAGTTTGTAACTGAACAATTCTATGAGAAGAAATAAGTCGACAAAACGAATAAAATTTGTTCATCTACGCAACGTTTTCAAGAAAATCAACTATATAGTTGTACCTAGCATAAGTAAATTAATTGAGGTTATTATTTCTTGTAATTTACTTAGCAATCTTATCTCGTTGCAAACCATGTTACTGTAAATTCTTGTGTTTACCAACATGTCTAATGTTTCTCATTATGTTCGATAAACATACTCATTAAGTTCTTCTCAACATTATGCAACGTGTTCTGGTATTTATTGTATTACGTACATGAACAATCTATTGTTTTCATTGGCCAAGGCTTATGACGTTATCATCACATATAACACTGTCCAACACCAAAATCGTCTTGCAATACCTGTTGGGTGATTCTTATACACTTTGTCATCTTATAACCAAATCTGAAATCAGAATTGCTCAATTACGCAACGTTTTCGAAAAATTTTGGTTTTTGTAAAAATGCAGGATTTTGATACCAAATGACGTGTTACGTAAAAATTAAACACGCGAGAAAGTTCAAATTTGTACGCTCTATTTTTGTATTTATGTGAAAAATCCTTTATCCAGCAGGAATTTACTATACAGGAATGCATTCAACAAACATTTCTGGTAAAGAAACCATTCACGAAAAGTATTTGGTTCCCTTAGTATACGAGAAGATTAAGAAAATAGTCATTGATAGCGTGTGCGCGACGCGTTCGCGCCAGACGGCCATGCTATGCGTAGTTGATGTTGGATTCGCGTTCTTGAGAAGTAGAATTAGTAGGTGACGAACAGACGCGTCACCTACTAATCAAATTTTTCGGAAAGGAGGAGACAAATGAAAAAAATTTGTTCCGTATTTTCTCACGTTTCTCCACGTTTATACCATCTTCGGACACCCTGTACACATATGGAATAAAATAATTTACAAAGCTTTAATGAGGTTTTCTAAAGGAACGGTTCATTTTTTTACCTATGGTTCCTTGGAGAAGTTTGTCCCTGTCGAAGAGTAGAATACGATACAATCATAAAAAATTTGATCTTGAAAAATCAAGGTCAAGGTCAATTTTTGCACCAAATTGCTTCACCAGATCTTCGTCGATCCTAAAGGGTAGACTGTTAGGCTGTAACGGTCTTTTCACATCATTTCTTGACACCTTGTACAACCGCGCGCAGATAAAATAAGTGATTGCTAGAAGAAGACAGATCCGAGCTTTAAGAAATTTATCGTCTGACGAGCCAGGAAAGCAAAAGGAGACCGTGTGTTGTCAAGCATACTAGCACATCCTTCATGCCAACGAGTATTGCGTGTGTAATCGCAAAAAAGGGGATAAATTTTATTGTTAAATCCACCTGTAGTAATAAATCGCAGACTGGCACACGAATCACCGAGATTATAACTCTACAAATAATATTGGGTAATTGGATCGAATGGTGGAGCAGTGATTGTGCGTTGTGACTTACTGTGAATTTTGCGCACAAGTGTTCGAGCGAGTTCGAACCTTTAAACTAGACACGAACGAAACGTGTACGGGTCGGACAAAATTTACCGAGTCCGAAATGTTAGCGCGTCGAACGAATTTTGCCGAGTAAGTTGTTAGCGCGTCGAGTAATTTTTTCCAAGTGAAAACATGAGAGAGTTTCCGTGACAGAGTTTCAGAAATTTTGGTAAACCAAAGTCTGCCAATCAAAGCCTTTTTCGTAATTTTAGGAGAATATAGAAATGTCATTAATATATTTCAAAAATTCACACTCTATTTAGTCTTCACCCTGAAGGAAGAGTGTGCTAACTCCTGATACTTCTACACTGAGATTATTGACGTTGTAATTGCTTAGTTTACCTTCAATAATTTATTAAATTTAACTTAGAAATACTTTGAATACTTCGTGCCACTATGTTTACAAGTATTCTTTATTGACGAGGCTACATTAAATGTTCAATATGATCTCCTTGTGCGTGAATGCATATTTCGGCTCTCCGAATTACACTTTTGGTAGCTTCTGTTAATGTTATCCAAGATACTGATGCGTATGCTTGCATTATTTTGTTTTTCAAGTCATTTACGTCCCTGGATGGTGTAGCGTAAGTGATATTTGCACGAAATATTACGTGCGAAATGTTTAAAATATTTCTTCCATTTATGACTTTGTGTGATCTTGAAGGTCATTATGTCGTATACGAATGAATTCGTTTTGGCACACGCTTCCATAGGATATCAAAAAATACGTAGCATTCGATTAAGAAAATTGAAGGTTACCTACATTTCTAAAAGAATAATCCTGATAAAACGAAATTACAGACACCATTACACTGCCTGCAAAAAACAATCTATTGTCCTCTTTTATTTTTTTTCTTTTTCTAATGTTCACTATATGCAAGAAAAACGCTGGCTAGTGAATGCGTATACACCTTGTATGAAAAAGCGAATAACATTTTTTTGGTTGATTCTTCCTTAAAAAAAAAAAGAAACGAGTTTGAAAACTCGACAGAGTGGCGTGTTCCAGTATTCATAAGAAGTAGAATTGGTTGGCCATGATCAGACGCGCCGGTCTATTCCTATTCGATAGTAACCGGTGAATTTTCTACCTCAATCTACCCTAAAACGAAACGTCAACCGAAAAAATATGTTATTCATTACAATTATTTATTCTTGACAATAAAATCACCTCATGCTCGCTTGTATGGCTAAGACTACTTGAGAGAGCTTACTTGGGAGTATGTTCTTGACAGCACAGGTCAAGGTCATCGGTGTTGCTTCTTACTAAACTAAACATTTACCTGCCAATCTGGTGCGTTGTACTTGTGACAAATTACGGTTCGAGTTTATCTTTGACAGAAAACTACACGAACATTTTTACTATTGAATGCCGACATGCAATAGAGAATATATTAGGTTGTTGCAATTGAAATGACCTTTTTTCACATTTGAAACTTCCCGTCTTTATAGTTTAGTTTTTCCACGGCAGATGGCGCTGAAGTTGTATAATATGAAAAGTACATATCTCGTAAATGAATTTGTGTGTATAAGTTTATTGATATTGTCATTCAAAATCAATTTTCGTTCACCATGGAAAAAAAGTAAATTCGTATAATTTAAACTCGGACATACTGCGTATGAAGCAGCGAAAAACATAAATGCTGTTATTGGTGAATGCATAACAAGTGATTGGACCATAAGGCGTTGGTTTGAAAAATTTCGTTCCGGGCAAATCTGGAAAATGAGCCTTGTGGTCATAAGCCAGCAGATATTAAAGATTCAGGGTTAAAACAAATAGTTGAAAGGGATTCAAAGCATCAATACACACTATTCAACTGTCCCGACATCTTAAGGCTTTGGGAATAGTAAGAAAGTTAGTTAAATAGATCCCACATGAACTCACTGAAAGAAACAAGATGTGCCATCTGGAAATCAGTTCTTCGTTACTTTTTTCCACAGAATAATGAAGGCGTATTGAACAGGATAATTATCTCTGACGAAAAACGGATTCTCTACGACAATCGATGACGGTCTGCACAGCGACTAGACACAGATGAAACTCCAAAACATATGCCGAAATCGAACCTTCATCCGCGTAAGACATTGGCGTCAGTATGGTGGTCAGCAGAGGGTGTTGTACATTACTCATTTTTCAAAATAGGTAAAACCATAAATGCTGATAAATACTGTCAGGAAATTGATATAATGTACGAAAACCTGCGTGTTCAACAGCCGGCATTAGTCAATAGACATGATGTATTATTGCTTTGCGATAATGCTCGGTCACATATTGCGAAACAAACTGTAAAAAAATTAGCAGAGTATGAAGTTCTCCCTCACCCTCCTTATTCGCTTGACCTGTCACATACTGATTATCATTTTTTCAAGAACCTAGATGGCTTTTTGAATGGAAAGATATTTAAAGAAGAATGTGCTGTGAACACGGCATTTGATGAATTATTATTGCCTCACATTTATTAGACTTGTACCAGAAAGGAATTGGAACACATGTATCACGATGAAAGAAATGCATTGATGTCGATGACAATTATTTCGATTAATGGAATATGAATAAAGTTTGTAAAATAAAATTTTATGTTAAAGATTCAAAAACGGCCATTTCCTTTGCAACAACCTAATAATTAATAGACTGCGGATCTTTATGCAGTTATGGGATCTGATAATTTTAAAAAATGCTACAGTATAAAATTCGATAGAATATAGTACGATTTTTATTTATTTCAGATCTACAAAGGCTACTACGACTGAAAATAAAATTTTATTTAATTCCACTTTATTAAAATTTGTCTACAAAAATTAAAAATTGCATAAAAATCCGCAGTCTAAATAATGAACTGTATTTAGGCGCGTTAGTTATACTTTCATGGCTTGTACATAAAAAAAAAAGAACAAGTGGCACGTGTCATCAAATTACAAAATAATGCATTTTGTTGTTGCACGTTGTGGACAATTCGATAATGCAATGAAATAAGACTTTAGTACTTACAGAGGGTGGCCAAATTATTACTCAAACTATTATTATTACTTAATCATTTTTTGATAATAACATATGTTTTTCAAAATAAAAATTAAACACTATTACTTCGGTTGAAGATTATATTTAAAAAAAAAAAAGAAATCTGAAATTACCGATAATTTCGTCATTGAGCTTTTGGCTTTTATAACGGCTTGGATTCTATGAATGAAGTATAAGGACAATCCTGATTAACATAAAAATTATGCGCTTTTGATAGTAATACCACATGTACTTCTGTTGGAAACACATAGGGGTCTATACGACTAAGTGACCCTATTTATACCTCGAGAACTATATCAGTAACCACTGATGACCAACGATACGTTTTTAATCATAACTTCATTTATAGATGTTAATTCTTATACTAATTCAATATTTTCTACAAAAAAGGTATCATTCAAAGGTATCAGGACGGGATAAGGAGGGGTTATGGTCAGAAGTATGGATAGGATCATTGTGGGGGGTGGACTCAGAGATTGTGGGACAAAATATAATAAAAATTATTTAATTGCACTAAAAACAGAACCCTCATTATCGCACGAGCAAGTTTTACATAGTACTTCTTTGTTTGATAATGGCGTACAGCTATAAAAGCTTCTCTAGTGCTTGTAATTGGTAACGCTGTTGCAAAGTGAGATTGTAAACAATCAGCATATTTATTCTATTCATAAACATGAATGTTACGTAATTAAATGTTACGTTTGAAAAAGATGTTTCTGCCCATTCAATTACATCCTTAGAGGTGAGGATTTGATTTTTCAATGGCCTTTCTAAGCTAGTGCGCATTGCAAGTCTTTCAATACTTCCTCCAATACCGTCACATGGTCCCTTAGCATGAGCTGATGCAAAAAAATGCTATTCAACGGGAATGAATGAAATTTTGTTTTTATATTGCACAGCTGCCCCGTCAGAAAAGTATTAAATCTTTTTTATGTTTTCCAGTTATATAAAAAGAAACGTTCACGTTTTTCGACATTATAAAGTTAATTATTAATGTTGAAAAAATTATTTTACAATAGCCCAATCCTTCCTGAACAAATCAACAAAAAATTTAGTTCGATCAGACAAACATTTCCTCAGATAAAAATTCGTGAATGAAGCTCATTTTCGCCAAAATGATAAAAAATTGCAAACTTCGAAGGCCTCTAATTTTTAAACATATTCTCAACCGGCCAATCGATGTCTAAGTTAACCACTACCCCCAAATTTCACATAAACTACAACATATTTCATTTAGAACAAAATCGCCGATGGTGACGTCAAAAAGTCATCGATTTGACATGGAATGACCCATAGATCATTTCATAAATATAATAACCTGAAGGACACAGCGTGACACATTTCCACCGCGTGTTAAACCTGTTACTACAATAAAAGTAGAAAATTCTATAAAAGCATTTCTCGATATATTTTCAATATGTAAGCACTTTTCAACACTTCTCTTAAAATCGCACACTTTTAACGTAATGTTAACGAAGGAGGACGACCAGAATTCTTTTGTGTGCCATAATTATCTGATTTTTAATAAATTTACTGATCACGTTTCCACTTCGATTTAAGACTTTAGCAATTTTAGTAACAAAATACTTTTCTTGAAACGGTTTCAGAGCGCCTTTCACTTCAGACGCACTTAATATTTTTCCATCATCCATTTAATGCGTTAACAAACTGAACTATTTACATTAAATATTATCTACTAGAAATTTCTCACGGCGGTGCATTTCCTGTGCAGATTTAATATTGAGAAGGGAAAATACGACGCGTGTCCTATCATTTCGATCCACCTTAAAACTGCAATGTTTACGTCTGTCTTCGTAACATTTCTTAAAAACGTATATCACGAATAGTCTTCCTTGCAGATATTTAAAGCTACGCGTACAATATAACTGATTCATTAATATGTACATTTTCTCCCGATAGCATACGGAAACACAAAGAAACTTAAGGTGTCCTATAGTTTTATCCCTGACTGTATACAGGGTGTCCCAGCTAACTTGGCCACCTTGAATATCTCGCTTAGTGTTAATAAGAGAAAAAAACGTTATAGGATAATATTAACCTAACCGAAGGGGCAATATAATGATTCGGTAAAAATTTTTTTCAAGGTCATTTTTTTCTAGATATTAAGGTTATCTATTTTTTTTAATGGAACTACATATTTTTTTATCGCGATGTAATAGTAGGGGTGAAGACCTTTTCAATGACATATTATACAATGACCTTTGTGTGACCTTGGGTATGAAAAATCCAAACAGCATTATAGGTATTATCAGTGATTAATTTACTACACTAATTGGTTTGATTGAACTACTCTATTTCAATAAATGTTCGAAATGATGACCATTGTTTGCAATGCATTGTTGTCTACGGAAAATAAATGATTTTCTGGCTCTTCTAATAGTTTCATTGCTAATATTGGAACATGCAGTTCTAATACGCATCTTCATATCTTCGGCTGTTGTTGGAACATGTTCATAAACAATACCCTTAAGTGTTCCTCATGAAAAAGAAATCCAACGGAGTTAAATCAGGTGATCACGGAGGCCATAAAACGTTTCCGCCTCGGTCAATCCAACGTTGAGGAAATTTTTCGTCTAATATTAATTTGACGGGCTATTCTTGAGTTATGTGCCGGACATCCGTCATGCTGATACCATATCTCGATCCTTCGAGCTAATGGTATTTCTGCCAATAGGTGAGGCAAATCTTCAGTTGAAAAATTGGCATATTTGTTACGATTTACTGTACCATTGACACCAAACCAATTAGGGTAGTTACTGATAATACCTGTAATGCTTTTTGGATTTTTCATACCGAAGGTCACACGAAGGTCATTGTATAATATGTAATTGAAGAGATCTTCACCCCTACTATTACATCGCGATAAAAGAAATATATGTAGTTCAAGGTCATTTTATTCTAGATATCAAGGTCATCAATTTTTTTTTTTTTAAGTTTTTTCCGAATCATTATATTGCCCCATCGGTTAGGTTAATATTGTCCCATAACGTTTTTTTTCTATTACTAACACTAAGCGAGATATTCAAGGTGGTCAAGTTAACTGGGACACCCTGTATGCACACTGACGTGAAATACTTACAGTTGAAACTGCTACGGCGCGTCACGGTCTTCGCGTTTCGTCGTTAGTTGGCGATTTCTAGCTTGTTGCTCGCGTTCACGCCGTTTCGAATGGGGGAACGCTTGCCGGCTCGTTTCGTACAGGAAATGAATCGAGAGGTAAGAGGAACTTGAAGATAGGACCAACGGGAGAAATGTATAGAATGTAATTATGAGACGAAAAGTTGCTGCAGAGTAGTGATAAGGTGAGTGAACATTTAAAAAATGAAACGTTATAAGTACAGCGAATCAGGGATTTTTCTGATATCAATGTCAACGTGGTAATTGGAAAAATTCTAGGGCTTAGAATGTTAGTCGGCAACTCAATTAATGTAAACAATAACATACAATAATTACTCAAGAATGAGCCCGTCGTAAAAATACGATGAAAGTCTCCTGGGTATTTTTTCCAACAACTTTAACATTGAAACACGTGGAGAAGTTACTGAATTAAAAGCTGCATCCTGATTGAAGAAATATATTTTCCTTTTTAATATGTTCAATAGGTTGAAAAAAATATAACAGAATTTTAAAATTCTTCTAATGTTTTTATCGTTTCAAATGACACCGACTCATGCATAAAATATCTAAAATATCTATCATGCTCTAAAATATCTACTTCAACACATTGATTCTGTAACGCTAAAAATGAATAAACTTTTAATAATTACATAATTACAGTTTATTATAACCAGACATTTGCAGAGATTTTTGTGTGCAGAAATTTTAGTCTTTTTTTCAATTTTCTTCGATTTATACACGACGTGTGCATAAGCATTGATTCCAATTGATAATTAATTATTTAGACACATCGATAGCAAAAAGATAATTCCACAAAACGGTAGAAAATGACAACCATTGTAATTATAAGTCGTTATGCTTGAACGATCGAGAAAGGCTAAACCTTTTGCATACACCTAATAAATTGTTATGTAACAATTACAATATTCTAATACAACTGATAATTGATATCGACGGTGACAAAGTGTACAGACGGCAGAAACATTTTTTTCTATTTCTACATTCTCAGTGTGCTTCCTATCATTTTTACTGCTATCGTTGTGGCTTCGGTGAAGACGCACCTGAAAATTTTCTGAGTAGTAGGCAGAGAGTCAGACTAAACAAAAATTTCGGTGTTTTGGTTCATATTAAGTCTGACCAGATGGCACATGTTCTCCTACATCCGCTTCAAATGAGTATCACGTGGAACTTTTGAAATGTGTGTAATGACCACAGTACGTGGGAATTTTCGAACGCGGAAATTCCAGCCTTCTCAAGTGCGTACCATGGGAGGTCGAGTTGAGTGCTTGGTCATTTAAGTGACGATTGCCAGAACCTCGGCCCGACCGTTGCAGTATTCTTAAGAGTGAAGTCCCCGGATGCAGTTGTTTTGGGGGAGGAAACTTTCTCCATGCCCTTGTGGGGGTGAAGAACCTGCCCTTATTTCAACGGTTTTCGGGGACCTTATTAACGCGCTCTCAGGAAGCAGAACTCAAAAATCTACGAATGTTCAGCGTAGAGACATCGCGTTACGTTTCCGACCTCTCGATTCCGCGTGACGTTATAGCATTTTCTCATCAGCACTTTCGTATATTAAATCGTTTTGTACCAGTTCGTGTCGTAACTTTCATTATCTATCCCTGTATTCTATATGTGTAATCCGAAGGAAACATTGGTTTGAAAGATTCATTTTGCAAGCTTCTTCAGGTCAGTAGGTATGTTTTTGTGATAGATTCTGAAAGTTGAAAGTTGCAGAAAACAACTGGAAGGATCGGAAACAGTTTTCGGAAAAGAGATGCTAGTCCTTAAGGAAAGAAAAAGGGGACAGGGCGGGCAGTGTAATAAAACACGATAGCTGACTGTTGAAATGTATTCCATAAATGTAGAACAAAATCAATCTATTATTTCTTTAAAAGGTAGGATCGATTGAACCGGCTATTGCTCTCTATATGCATACATTGTATCTTCAGTTAATATATTGTACATTGTATGTTGTCCCCGGCATGGGACCCTCGATCTCCAATTGTTAGATTGGACTGCTGCTCCTCTGTTTCGATTTCTTGCGTTTCATTCGTAACGTTTCTTTCGATGGTTAAAGACGTGTCTCACAACGTGCTCTTAGAGTTACTATTCTGATATAAATCTTATTTCGTATTTTAAATAGTGTGGTTTTCTTTAATACCCATACTCCCAATACTGACAAATGAAACGAACAAATAAATTTGAGGGAAAATTTAGAGAAAGTAGTCGAGCATTAACGAGAGAGGTACAGGGATTCGTGACTGCTAGTAAATACAGGGTGGTCCACGCAATTGTTTCAGACCATAACTCCGTTATTAATGGATTTACGAAAAAATATCAAAAGAGAAAGATAAATGGTTTTTTTTAGATGCAACTGTACATGTGTATAGAAATGCATATTGTTTGTTGTACTAATCGATTCCTCTGTTCATTCTATGTAAATTTTTAAGGTACCATACCAGAGAAAATTATTAGTTCTCGAGATATTTTCAAAACATTTCTCTGTTATGACAGCAGTGTCGAAACGGTGTTTACGTTCACTACATTGTCGTGAAGCGCTTGAGCATCTTCTTCAATAAAGACAGGTTTTGAAAATATCTGGAGAACTAACCATTTTTTGCCATGGTCTCCTAATAATTTTTACGTAGAATAAACAGAGGAATCGTTTAGTGCAACAAAAAATATGAATTTCATTTTAAAGAAATGGTGCAATTATTAATTGCACATGCACAGTTGCACCTAAAAAAATCTAAGGGCCTACGAATATAGTGCTCTTCGAACCATTTCCCTTTTTTTTTATATTTTATCGTAAATGCATTAATAACGAAGTTATGGGCTGAAACAATTGCGTGGACCACCCGGTATATACTAACGGTAGAGGAACCTGCATGGGACTTCGGAAAAAAATATTACAATTTTTAAAAAAGTTTACACTTTTTTAGAACCTAAAGTAAAATATTTTCAATATCTGAGATAGCCAAAATTTAGCCACATTTTAACATCGCTCTTTGATTAAAATCAGTGTCACATGTTGCACGTAAGTGTAGCTGTGCGTGTTGAAGCGAGGCTCTCCCGCCGCATAGTTACGTGATAATGTATCTTGGTTCTTGTGTTCGTATATACACACCACTCGACACAGACCCCTGCAACGTGCGCGGCTAGGTCGGTTTATTACTTGACAATTAGAGTATAGAATGCAGACATAGGTAACAAGATGTCGAAACTACACCCGGAGATTATTCGAATACCTCCGGCATGGAAGCGAGTACGAACGCAACGGCCGGAACTTCTGCATGATGCAGTCTAATACACGAACGTACACACCGGATAACAAAAGCGTTCATACAGTAACATCCGTGGATATACCAGGGTCTGTACACAGTGCTTGTACAACTCGTAACACAACAGATTACAGGAGTTTTCTTTTTAATAGCAGGCATTTAAGGTTTTCTTAAATATACAAAATTGTACATGATTTTTAGATTTTCTCTTTATCTGAATTTGTGTTAGGATGACCTGTCCAGTGAATATACACTTGAGCTGCATGCTTGTTATAATTTTGCGTTGGGTGGATTTCGCTTAAACGAATTCATGAACAAAAACAAAGGTAGTAGAATCGAATGTCGATGAAAGAAAATGATAAAAGTTCAAGTATTAACTTCGACATTAAAAAATTTACAAGGCATGAAATTACTAAAGTTATGAGAAATATCGGTAGTATCACTTCTATGCCCATTGCGATCTACCGGAAGCACCGGACCACCGATTATCGTGTCGAACGATATCTCGCAGGGTTAGAGAGCGCTGTCCGAGGAACTTCCGTGTCGATCATAGATCGATTTCTGAGGAATTTCGCGCGCGCCGAGCACGGCCGAGTTTCAGGGACGTGCCGGACGCACCACTAAGCCTTCCAACTACGCCAAAGGGAGCCTCGATTCGTGGGACCGCCCGGCGACACACCCATGGCCATTGCGAAAAAAAAAAATCATTAGCACATGCATTTGGAAAACGGAACCACTGCATACGGGCCAGACAACCCGAAGGCGACGACGCGGGACGAAGATCCCTCCGCACAGTGGTGCCAAAGCTGAAAAACGTGGCCAAAACCTAAAATATAAACTTTCAGCTAGGTAAGTTTTAAGTATGGGGTTAGGGTACACTCTAAGAGTTTTTCTAAGTCGCTGTAAACAGCAAAAAGGTCGTTTTTATATACCTGACCAACAATCACAGTCCGAACTTTGAGTTCATTAGACCATACCTTTTTAAGCTTGTAAAGCACATTGCGAATTTTGAGTGCACAGTGTCAAAATTGTGCTGAAACGTTTTTTTAAATTTTTACGATTTAGAGTAAAAGTTGCAAGCCTCACACGGTCTAGCGCTAAAACTTGTTGAAGCTTCTACTACCTAGTATTATTTTGCAATTCTAAAAAAAAATTAGCTGCCCCTCGGTGCCTCTGTGGTCGTAGCTCTGTTTTTTGTAAAGCAGAGTGGGTATTTTATGTGCTTTCCTTGCATTTCTCGTCAAATTGTGAGAGATATGCACTAAGTCTTTCTGTAAAATTTAAACAGATTTTGAATAGAATGTCAGTTTTTTTTAAGAATCATATATCCGAAATTTTTTTATAATTTTTCAAACGCGAACGCTGTTTTTATATCGGCTGTTCATTTGAAAACTTTCCAGCCGAATATCTCGAAAAGTATGAAAAATATTTTTAAAAAAGTATAAAACACGTGTTCAAGGCAGTATCAGTTTTTTATTTGGATGGCGTTTTCAAGGTCATTTGAAGGTCAACTTTGTTTTTTCAACTGGAAATCTATATTTTTTATTATGGGATCTTATTGTACGTAAGAAGACCAGCAATTCTTCAATTCTTTCTTCTTTGGGAACTATGAAGTGCGAACAGAATACCTACTTTGTACAATACAAAGGGTAGAGTTTGCTATCCGGAGAATTAGTCTTTCCCCTCGTTCAGGTCAATATGAGACAACGAATTTTCTAATTTCAAATTCAGATTCGTGATCAGCGATCCCAAAAACGGCCTAATACCAATTTTCAAGCAGAACCAATCATTTTCTAATAAGTTGTGAGCTTTTGACCACGTTTTGGCGATTTGGGACCACTGTGCGCCGCCTTATCCAGCCACTTGAAATGGGGCCTCGGCGAGGGTGGTGCAGTTGTACCATAGGGAGGTTTCAGACCTCCCCCGGCTGCGAAGCGCGGTCGTGATAATTTTTCGCGTATGGTCCGGGGCCTGACAACCAATCGGGGGCACGGTCCTGCATTTCAGGATTTCGTGTGCATAGCGCGCTCCATTAGGAAAAGTCGGGACTAACGCTTCGAGTAGGGGTAACAAGGACCCTCTCATCGCGTTAGCGTCAACCAAAGGATCATTGTCGTGGTGGCTTCCGTTACGGATAACTTCCGTTCCCGTTTTCCTACGCAGCGAAAAGGGCCAACGTTACAAGGTAAAGTAGAAAGTGCACAGAACCGAATATGGAATAAAAATGGAGAAATATTCATTGATAGCCGTACAAACCGTCAATACTATAATCTATAAAATAAATTGTAATGCTGAAAATATAATATGTTACTATATTTTATCTTCTTCTTCGAATAGCAATTTACGGTAAAATAATCGTTGAGAAAATTGAACCGGTAAATTGATGCAAGTTTTATGTTTAGCACTCCAGTGTTACATTTTGCACCAAATTAGTGTATTTATTCTTCTTTGCATCGACCGGAAAACGAGTCGACAATGGTGTTCTGAGAACGTGATTGATGCGTATAGTGTATCTTTCCTGTTTTGACATTGCGAAGAATTATCACTACACTCGCATCTACAGGTGTACATTACGCGCCAATCAATCCCAGGAAAGCTAACGATAAGACAGCGACAATAGCCTGAACATCTGATGCACAGAATTACGCGAATTGTCATCTACATGTATATCACTATTAGAAAAAATATAGGAAGGTAATACAAAATAATAATTAAGTCAGATGGGAAAAGGAAAATAAAGAAATATAACCACGCCTACTGACCACCTAATTAACGAATTAGAACGTGTCGCGTAGCAAAATGCGTTGGAGGCAATAATGTCCGAAAGCCGTTGCAGGCCGAGGAGTTAGTTTTTTATGAGTATGTACCACAGGGTCATAGCCATAAAAATTAGAAGTATACCTGCGTGCGTCATTCGCAGATGCGCTGTCGCGCGGCGAAACCGTTAGGAAATTTCGGGATTTCCCATTTATTTTATAACCCCCTGATCCCACTCGGAACACTCTGGTCAACGGTTTTTTTGGCTCCACCCTCACTCTCCGGCCTCAGCATCCGTATATCAGTTTTGTAAGCGCCCCGGCGTACCTTATATAAATAGCAAGACGGAGCGGCGGGAACAACATTAGTATCATTAGCATCATTCGTATCGCATTATTAGCATCTATTGCAGTTCATAGCATCTTCGCACGAGGTCACTCTTGTATACATAATCTAAGTTACGATCCTAGATTCGTTTGAATAAACTATATATAATTACTCGCCGGCTCAAAAATCATTAATACAGTCCACTCCTAAATATATCAAAGTGCGGGTTTAACTATAGCAAGTAATAGAGAACGCGCACGCAACAGAACGAGTCTTGCACACATCAAACACATGGCTTCAATGATTAGGCAACAGTAAAACAATCTAAATAGTTTCAAAGTAAACCTACGTGCCTGTCGTGGACCTATGAGGTCTTTCGAGCTAGAGCTTGTCAAAGCGTTGGATAAAATTTATTATTGTTATTTAAAATTTTTAATTATTTCATACTTTTATTTTTGTTTCGTATTTAGCTTAATGTGATAAAATTTGGTATATAGATATTTTCTCCAAGACAAGAAGCTTAAAAAATGAATCATTAATATTTGCAATATTACATATTCGCTGAGTAATTCCCATTGTTTTTCCAATACTGGCATTCATGTATTAGTTTTCAAATAACAAATAGTACATCAGTAGACAATTATTGACTCTAGGTTGTCGCTAACTGAAAATCAACATTAAAATGATCGCACCCGTCAGAATCATGGATCTGAGATTGTTTGGTTTAAAAATTTCAATAAGAGGTTTTAAAGGTTTTTATTGTGGACATTGGTTATATGTATTTATTCATACGTGTTTTGTAAGAAAAAGATCGTAGAAAGTTTCGATTAATACAAGAGGTATTGTTAGTTTGAATAAGCAGTAGAAAATCGTCACTTCTAGTGCTCGGTAATTCTAGTGTTATCAATTTGGGACTTACATTGTAATTAAAATTTATATAATCCATTATGAGTGGACTCCGGATTTTCATGCAAAATAAAAAGTTTAAAAAGAGAATAATATATCAATACTCTTAAAGTCTTCTAATCTTTTCTCTGTTTCCAATTGAATCCACTCATATTTGTTATAAACGCATAAAATCCGGGGTGTAATTTATAAGTTAGTTCCCAACATTTTCGTATTATTTAATCCGATTAAGACATGCCATACGCTTGTATGTTCATAACAGCAAATCGGATTGTATTTTATGTTTCATTTACATCATAATATATTATTAATCGATGTAAATCATAATTCAATCTATTTGCCGTTCAACGTCTTTCAATTGTGCCTATAAACCTTTATTAACCGATCCTATGAATTAGGCCCGCATGAGACTAAAGCACGCCTGGAAAATTGGTCCTCCGAGCGTAGTCGCCAGATCAAGACTTGCTCCCCTACTCTAATTTCCCCTTCTACCGCGGTATTTCCCCAAGCTTCAGCCACAGCCCGGTCACGTGATAGGCTCTGTCTCTGTTGTGCACGTGTAAAAATATGACGTGACTAACTCGGTAGTGGCAGAGAAAAGGTTTTCTCCTCAATTCGTGCTCCCTCCTCTCATCAGGCGACTATGGATCAGACAATCGATGATGTAGAATCGGCTGTCCCCACTATCGCGCTCCGACGTTACTCGCCTTACAGTGAATTTGTATTCTCCTCTCGTGATGATGCGAGTCGGCCTGTCGCACAGTGCGGACAAACGGCCTGTTTTCGGCGTTTCTCGTAGTTTGGTTATTAATGTATATAAAGAGGAAAGTTTTTGCAGACAATTATATTTACCAATATAGTTCATCATTTTAACAAAAAAGACAACAATTTTTAGAAAAAAATTTATTATTCAAAATTAACAAATTTATTTTTAAAAACTAACAAGTTTAGAACAAAATTAATAATAAATGAACCATATGTAAAATTAACAATAATAAACTTAAACAAATTATAATACTACTGAATAGAATTAATAAAGTTAACAAAACGCTAATCGCTATCCGAGTCATTCTCAGTACTTTGATTGCGATCCAAGATCATTGACTCTCGTGATCTTGATCATTTCTTATTAAGAACTGATAAATTTCATTAAAATTGCAAGATTTGCTTTTTGTTGTAGTTTCTTGATGTGTTGAAATAAGCGGAAAGGGTGTGAGGGTTTTTCGTGTATAATTCAGACGATATTTTCTGATTTCTTTGTGTCTCGCTTCTAAATCCTCCTCGGACAGAAGTCCCATTGGGACTTCAAAATGATTAACCCTTTGCACGCGAAGCTATTTTAACTCCAAAACGAAACATTTTTTCCGACTTACAATATTGTCTTTCTATATATCTTTTTCCATGTCATACATACGAAAATGGTGCGACTTACTCGTACAATATCGAAATGTTTAGTTTATTAAATACTGACAAATTTAATAATGTAAAAAATATTTTCAATAATGATACAGCAATTTTTAGTGGTGCTTTGCAGTCACCATTCGAATGCTAAGGGTTAATAATGTCACACCCATGAATTAAAACTTTATGTGTCCTTTACACGTCCACCTACAAAAAAATGTACCATCAGAATGTGCCCCTCTCAAAACCATTCAACTTCATCTGAAACGTTGTTTGCTATACGTAATAATAATGACGTAAATCTAGATGGCAAAATGTGGCGACCCACCCTGCGTATCTAATCTAATCTTATATTATCATATATCATATCAAACATATATTACAAACTAATTAAGAATACATAAAAGTGATTGATATTTAATTATTGTAAAATTTTGTTATGTATAAAAATGATTATTATTAACAATTTCCATGCTAATACGCATGTTTTTCAAAAGAAATGTATTTTATATCGTGTTATACACGAATATTGAACTTTTTCAGTAAATTCCCCACTGTAACTGTAGCGAACAAATGGCAAAATTTTTTATAAAAATCCAAATTTTTTTACAAATGTATACTTATTGCTAATTATTTGCAAAAAATGAAATTTCACAATATGACTAATACATTTAAAAAGAAAATAACAAATTTTCCACGATAGATCCTGAAGGAAAGGTATGGACACTTTTTAAAAAGTTTATAAAATTGAGAGTCGCAAAAAAGAGGCAGACAAAACTATGAAATTTTTAAACTGTAATAAGTAATGTATCCGAATATGCATGAATCTCAGGTTATATTTTGTCGTTTTTGTTTTATGTTAATTTGAAGTTTTATATGCAATTAACAAAGAAGACCAGCGTTGAAAATTTGTAGAAAAAATAAATCTACTTTATTAAATGTAAAAAGAATGCATATTCCTTGGTAAGCACTTTCCATTACACAAAATTATTATTGCACACTCATTTACAGTTAATGTAATACGTTTCGATTTTTGGCACTTTAGAGAGTGCCTTCATGGCCAAATTTTTATACAAAAATCTAAGTTTGGTTACTAAAGCATATATAATGGTAATTAGTCACAAAAAAACAATAACAATTTTTATGCATAAAAATAATTTTGAAATGATTTTTAAATGAATGATAATATGAATTTCCTGCTAATATGCAGTTCTGTCCGCACTGTGTGTAGCGACAGGCCAGACGTATAGTGAGGGTAACCGATTCTACTTCAACGACTCTCGGAGCACCAATTGGCGAGGAATAGAGTAGTTCTGAATCTACCTACAAACAGTAGCGGACAGCGTTGTGTGCTTTTATAATTGAAATACGTTAAAATATCCAGTACTTCTATTGAATTCATCTAAATAAATTTCGCATTCGAAAAAAAAAAATAAATTACAAGTTGATAATATTTTTCATACAGATGTCCGTTGTTCCTTCGCTGTTAGTTCGTCGCACGATACTGTAATCCAATATCCGCTCTGTCTACGATCACTCGACTAATCTTCATCCCGAGTCGAAATTAATTACATACTATTCCAATAATAAATCGATAGCAGTCGGAACAGACGCACGCGCGCCGAATCCCTTGCAAACATAACAACGCAAGAACCATAATGTTGTTACAACGTGCGAGCAACAACCCTCAACAAGCTATCCAATTTTGTGATCGCACGTATGTCCAACAGCTGAAGATAATATCTATATTTCTGTTTTTGTTCAATAATACGTAAACAAAATATTTTATCGAGCGGACGTGACATGAATACGTACAATCCAATGGAAGGTTATCTATCATTGAAATTGAAATCGATGTGACACTTATGATAATGAATGGCCGAAGAAGTTATTCATTTAAATAATCCGCATAATGTATCGATATTTGTTTAACTCGATAATATTTCAATAGATACATGCATAATCATAAATAGTTGATTCTAAAAAACTGCCAAAGAACCATTTAACTATCGTGCGAAGACAAGAAGAACGACACGTAATAACTTTTGAACTTCTTGGAATAAACAAATTACAAGCATAATTACAAATATATTTCCTCTGACAAATGTATCGTTGTATACTATTCTAGTTTATCGCTTTCTATAGTTATTAATTAATATTTCTAGTAAATTTTACATGGATTTCATTTCATACACAGGGTTTTCGTGATAAATTGGACCAGCGTCTTTCTCGTAAATAGTAAGTATTAAAAAAAAAATGGAAAAGTGGAAACTTACTGGCAACATGATAGCCTATGTCAATTCTTTATGTTTACATTCGTTTTGGAGAAACGAAGGTGTCCTTCAGTCCTTTAATGTCATATGAAATCGTGTGTTAAGACTAATTTACTCATATGTACAACAATGACTTCCAAGGTCATACAAGGCCAGAAATAAGAGAAAAATGTAGGCGGAACATTTCGTAACATTGTATTTACTACTGTACTATACCATGGATAAGATTGTATAAATTCGTCTTGACCCACGTTTTCATACCATAATTAAAAACACATAGCATTCCATTTAAAATGCTAAGGGTCACCTTCTCAAAAAATAATGTAAACATAAAAAATTGACATAGGCTATCGTGTTGCCGGTAAGATATACTGTAAGTTCTTGCTTTTTCATTCTTCTTTTTTTTTTAAATACTGATTGTTTACGGGAAAAACGCTGCTCCAAGTTACCGCGAACACCCTGTATTTGAAGCCGTCAATACGTTCAGTTGTATAAACCTCACTTAGAGGTCTGGGCAAGTTTAAATAAAAAGAAAATATTCATTTTTTGGCTTGTGCAGCTTTTGCTTTATATAAAATAAAGGATTACACTTTTCTATTTTTATGAGACTTACAGATTGGTGTCTTATTCATTTTGGACTCAGCTGTTTTATTTTCTTTTACAAACTTTGATTCTGATGAATGTTTTGTATGTGGATATACAAGCTATTTCCAAAATAGCGGTACAAGCCGTCGGATGGGAGGGGGGGCGGAGGTGATTCTACATGCAAACATAAGTCGAAAAGGAATAATAACATTTTTTTGTTTGATGTCTCTTTATGGAATAAACAAGTTTGAAAATCCGTCGAGTTCGCGTGCTCTAGTATTCGCAGGAAGTAGAACCGGTAGGTCATGAACAGACGGACCAACCCCGGTAGGTCATGAATAGACGGACCAACCTACTCCAATGTGATAACACGTGTATTTGCTGAATTTTCAATCTCAATTTGTTCGAAAATGAAACGTCAAACAAAACAAATATTATTCCTCTTATTTTTTTTACTTGTTTCCGCATGTAGAATCGCGAACCGGCCGCTTCTACCACGATTTCGGAAACATCCTGTACAACGTTTAATGAAACTCTGTAAAAATGTTTCAGCGTATTGGCCCACTCAGTCGACGCGGGCAATAATTTTGATTTCGTTGGTCGACGTTTGAAACAAGACTAAAAAATATTACGGGTTGCGTTTACCGAGCAGCCTATACTGTTTCTAGTTGGTTGCTAATCGAAACGGAATTGCTTACTTATCTCACTGGAACGCTTTATAAAACTTACAAGTACTGTGCAGAAAGAGTGCAAGAAGGTTGCTCCGCCTAACCTAACCTTTGATACTTTCATGATTCCGTTTGCTCTCTTCGTCACGCTCTCTTCGCAAATATAGTACATATTTAGTATAGTTAGTATTTAATATAGTACAGGTAACAAAGCTATTCGAAAGCTAATTAAATTTTAAAAAGTAGATTTTCCTAGATCACTTATAGTTTTTGCACAATACGTTCACTCACCATATTTACCATCTATTGCTTAGGCAGTCCTACATTGTTGATAAAAATGGTGGAAATTGGAGAGAGTGGAAATGTAATACTTGTGCTAAGGAAATAGCTGTTGTCATAAATTTTGGTAGGTAAGCGGAAATTGAAAATTCGACATGCGGCTGTTGGATACATATTTTAGGGTCTCACGTTGTAGAGTACGCAACATTAGTTCTTACTAGTCTTTTCATTATAAGTTCCAGGATACGTCTGTCGAGCTTTGTTTAGTAGAAATGATATTTATCATGTTATGACATTAATACAGTGTAATAGAACAATAGTGTTCCGAACAGAAAAATAATACTACTTCATGTGGCTTTGACCTCTTGCGGTACTATTTATTTTTTTGGTTATAGTGATAAATTCTTCATCGTTCAGAATTTCATGGAAAAGAGAAAGTTTATATTTATTGAATGCCTACGTTTTCTACAACAAAATAGAACCTTATTTCGGTCTAAATGAAATTAATAATCAGAATCTTCATCACGAGTCTGACTTGATATTGTAGGACACGGTGTTAATAATTTTAATCCAGCTTGACATGGCTTGATGAAAATTCATTCTTAATTCATAACTTCATACTTAATTGAACACACATGTCCTTAAATATTATTTTAAATACACTTTTTTAACTTTCATACTTTATTTGAGATATTATACGTTAAGTATTATCTACGTCTGTGTTTCACTTTTCGTTCGTTGTGCAACATAAACTTTTAAATAAATATTATTTGAACTTGTTACTTATAGAAGAAAGATATGAATCTATAAATTGATTGGAAACAATATTAGAATAAAATAGAAGGAACCAATTTCATGCGAAAAAATAAATTGTAAACACAAAATATAGTATTTTGATACAATTGTGTCTATTCATTTCCAAGAAAAACTAGTTCGAAAACTAGTACACACGCTACTACGTAAATTGGCAACTACCAACGATTACGTCTGACTACAACCTACTATATCTCCTTACAAATCCCCATACACGCAAATCCAGCGGATAAAAAAATTTTACTGCACATTTTTATGTTATCCTATCACGTAGAATCGTATACCTTAAACGTACGATCTATACCCTGTATAATTGATTAATCGATCTCAATATAACTAAATATTTTTACTTTAAGTAAGAAGTCATCTATAATCTCACGCTGTTCCTTACATTTCCGTTCAACCAGTATTCCACTCTGTAAGAGTTAGATCAGTTGAAATTCTCCAACTCTCAAATTCTCAATTTGTGGTGAACAGACACAAGGATTTAAGTGAAAGGAATTCAAATGTACTTGTATCAAGTAAATGGTTTTATTTCATATTTTTAAGTGTCCAATCTCGCGGCAGTATATATTAAATGTAAAAATCACTTTATATACAAGATACGTTGCATTAAAATAAAATTGGTCCATAATCAATAATCAGCTTAGCATTATAAACAATCATGTTGATATACTTGATTTCGTTTTGGTGATACGGATAATTAATCAGTAAAATTTAAATATTGTATTATTTCTATTTCAAAAATCTGATTGCCATGATTATAACATATTCCCATTGTGATGGCGTACTTGCTCTGAAATATTTCTATTACACACAACATTTATCTTTTACACATTTTTAATTGAATTTCATTACTGTGAACGTTATGCAGATAACTCAGAACAATACGTCATTAAAGTCATTCAGATTCTGTAACAGCATTAAATAATAATACCTTATTTTTTTATTATTAAATATATAAAATTCTGCAAAATTTCATTCAAAATATATACCTACGCATGGAATATTCTAAATGTAAGTGAAAAATAAGTATTAGTAAACAGAGCAATTTGAAAGCCAACAAAAGATTAAAATAATATTTGAAATACTGTTTTCTTTTCATAACAACTTTAAACTTTATCATTCTAGAAACTTATAGTTGTATTACGACGTAGATTAACAAACTCGCTGATCGCGTGACCGTTCGATTTAATTTCTTTGTAAATTGCGCCTTGCAGTCATTTTCTAGGCATTTGGCTACCTCTGTGTATGATTTGTGCCGGTTTAAAGGCATCACTCTCATACACACAACTGAATCCATAATTTCGTTTGAATGTTTGTTGAGTTCATTGCTCATATCATCAGTGATAATAAATAACTTCAATAAGCGATTTTTGTGCTTGCATTTAAAGCTAACTTTATCAAATATTTTTAACTGAGAACACTAGCAGATTCGAATTATTGCAATTATTTCCAGTTGCGACTTAATAATAGATTCTCGAAATTTTTCTTTCTTATGGTAATACAGTGAATTTTCGTTACGAGTCAGTTGCGCCGTTCTGGTAACTGACTCTTAGACGAAATCTGAGGTTGTCGCCGAGCGTCGCATTTGAAATACGCAGGGCACGCTGGGAACCTAAGAGTCATATCGGTCTACAAGTCATAAAAGCCAATGACTACTAAGCGATAGTGACAGGAAGACTGACAAAATGTCTGTCTCCGATACAATGTTGCACGTCGAGACGGCTCTCGAGATTCGATCCCTCACAGCGGTGGTGGGGGTAGTTCTACTGACTCCAAATTGTAAGGTTGGCACTAACTCGTAATGAAAAATCACTGTATTTATGTCACATCGTAATTACACAAATTGCATGTGCCTGTGGCGGATTTATGGCTGCTAGTTACTGGAGAGGTCATCATCCAAATCATCCTGATACAAGAACTGTTCAAACCTCCCAACATTTGGAGAATGTACATATCTCGATATGCTCGGAGAAATTGCAAGAAATGTTTACTCGATATATGTCCCCAACACGGGTAGGACATATATGGCTAGAAGATACTATTCTTTGATACACTACCGAACGTAGAAAAGGACAGCCAAGCTCATAAACATAATACAGGTAAACGTACATGTAAACACGTCAGTAAACATAATACAAGTCGGGTGTATCGATGTGAAACCACTACTAATCCACTAACAAAACTTTATTTTTCATTATATTTTTATTGGACTTTCACCAACATATTCGTGACACTTTTCTAATGAAAATGGTACCTAATATCATACAATTTCGATAATATTTACTTGTGTAATGAACAGTAGTATGAAAGAATAGTAGCCGATAGATGTCCGTGGGTGTTGTGTGGGTAGACCCGTGGGTACCACTTCCGCAGAAAATTCACATAGAAATCCACAAAAAATGATGTATTAACCTGGTCGATTATTAACACGATTTATTTGGTAAAACGGAAGAGCGTGCACATTTAACTACTGGTCAATCACGCTGTCTGATCAATTATTTGTCTTTAAAAGTATGAGTACCTAAATATGGTTCATGCTATTTGGCAGTAATTTCATTAATTACGATAGTCTGGTTATTAACCGGTCACGCTCTCTGCAATCAGTTTTATTACAGTGGCATAGCTGCCGATGAATCATTTTGGACATACAAAGATTGTAATAATGATAAGCTACCGCGTTACCAGAGACTGACTTGTACTAAATCCTTTGTCACAGTGAACTATAACAACGTAATGAGTTTCATCCGGTACAGAATGCCAATGTATCGTCAATCGTAATAATCTGTGGGTGACGCCACACCCACGCGTCATTGTAAATACACACGCGTGCACCACTGCATTACTGGAAAATGCCAAGACATATAGATGTCGTTCTGCCAGTAAATTTCGAAACATAATTCCGCCGGTATTTAGAGATCCACCAGAGCCAGAACGAACTTCGGTAATTTCGATAATCATGCCCGGCTGCGTGCATAACACACCCGCCTAAAATTCGATTTTAATTATCTCGTTAATGCCGAACGCTGGCTACGGGTCTCTGGCTCGTAGTCGTCATTCTCGTGCGCCCTCCCCCACCCACCTAATACCAAAAACACGACCAACGAGAATTACTGCCCCGCCATCGGGAAAATGCTCTTCAAGTATTCGCGTGCTTTCAAAAGCTGTCAGTTCTGACAGTCTAATAAAACTGATGTTTCATCTGACTCGTGCCAAAATTGCTGGTTCTAGCTGTGTATATCGCAGCAATGTAATACCCAAAGCTCCGATATTTCAATATTTTTCCTCGGCTTGTATATTTTATTCGATTTTCGTTTGTTACAAGTTTAAACTTTTTCGAAATCCATAAAGATAAAGACCAACAATGTAAGATCCTCGTGTACGATTCTATTGTTAAAAAAATGTTGACCTGAAGAAATAAAAACATTCATCTGTTACCGCACACGTATATCGTTCAGGATTGAGCTTCAGTGACTAAAGGCTTGTACAAAACCCGAATTTTGAACAAGCCGATTTTCAAATGTTTACAAAAAAAAAGAAACAAAATATGTTCAAAACAGAAAGATATTCGTACTTATTAAGAGGATATGAGAAATAAAAATGAATTCGTATTAATGTCATGAACTGTGTTAAAACTTTATTACTTTAAAAATTGATCGAAATGTCTCCCATCATGAATACTGTACAACGTGTTCTGTCGTTTTATTGTTTTAAATACACAAGCTCTATAAATAAAAATTGAAAGGACTTAAATCAGAAGTCACGACCAATTCAAATGGAATAGTGTTTAGAATTAATTTTAACGAAAACAAAACGTCGTTGTATGAAAAAATTGTATAATTTTGTTAGACTTACTTTCCCTCGTATGGTTGCTCTATTTACAGTTACAGGCTATCTTATATGGAACTTTGATTCAACCACCATCTTAATCCTTTTCAACAAGGCTTTCCGAATTATTTTATTATACAATTTATCCCAGCATAGAGAAGAGGTGCTACCAAGAAGAGCATGATTCTACATGAAAAAACAAACCGAAAAAGAGAATAAAATTTGTTCATTTGAGTCTTCGTTCTCGAGAAAATCAACTTTGAGTATTCAGCGAATACGCACGTTATTCGATAGGAATCGTCTGACGCGTCTGATCAGGACCAACCAATTCTACTTCCTCCATATACTAAAGCACGCGAGCTCGGCGGATATTTAAACACGATTTTTTCGAAAATAAAGCATCAAATGAAAAAATTTTATTCTCTATTTCCGATTCGTTTTTTCATGTAGAATCACCCCCTGTTCGGTTATACCACCGATGCTAGAACACCCTATTATATTCGGAAGCGTTTTTTAGATATCGTTGCAAGCAAGCGTAACGGGATCTAGGACCCCATGAAATCCGGTATACAAATTACGACATTTAAGGACGTATTTCTGAATGTTTTTCAGGGTATTTTCCTTTTTCAAATTTCCAAACGCAAACTGTATTTTCTGTGTAAGCTGTTTCCGACTCGAGTTTTCCTCCTGGCAGACTTGGCACTTGACACGGCTTCGTAAGTAAAAATCCATTAGTCTCAAGTCCGGAGATCGCGGTGACCAAGCTACTTTGCCCTCACGACCAATCCTGCCATTTGTTATTCAAAAAGTCTCTTATAGGTTTATCGAAGTACGCTGGTGCACCATCTTATTATACAGGAAAAAAATGTTGTATTTCCTTGGAACGCGTATTTCCTGACGCCATTTCAAGTAGCTCTTCCTCTGCGAAAATGTTCTTCGGGGCTTTGCTAAAAAACACAGACCAATAAGGGTGCGGCAAGAGTAGACGGATTCTGACTCGGCCTACACCAATGCCACGCTCAGCCGAGCCGGGATCCGTCTGCTATAGCTACGCTCTGATTGGTCCGTGTTTCTAGTTAATAACCCCTTTATAAAGTTTATTATTAATAACATGTTCTCAAAGGAAAAAATTACTTCTATTGATGTCAGGAATAATCCCTTTCAAGGAAGTACAACATTTTTGGGACACACTCTATAATAGAAAGAGAAAAGAGCTAAGAATTCTTATCCCAATTACACCAGCTGGATCATTTATGCTGCATCGAGTTTGGAAATGTATTTTGAATGTAGCATGCCGGTTTCCACATGCCCAGTGAAGAGTAATATGGACGTTGAGCGAACCATCTTGTGTAAACTTGGATTTGTCGTTCCATAAAATATTTATTAACAATTGTTCGTTACTCGTATACCGATTAAGCCCTTGCACTAGTTTTTCTACGTGTGTATAATTACAATTTATATAATAATTTCCTGAAAGAAAAAAAAGATTTGTATTTATTGTTTACATACATTTGTTTCAATAGGCGCCTTGTTACAGGAAAATTAAAATTGTTTAAAGTGAGCATTCTTTTTTGTTTATTAATATACTATTATCTATATCCCATCGTTCTATGCGTGGTGTACATTTTATAAGTATTTTTAAGTAAGCGCATTTTTATTTGTTGTTGATTATTAATTCTAAGGGAACACAATTCTATTCCGATTTAATAGAAATGGATAACGTTCATATTTATTAACAAATTATGTCTCTAATCTCCATCACAAATTTGGCTCGTTATTGTAAGGCAAGGGGTTAATGAACCACTGGAAAAATGCCTTTTTATGAAATGTAATTACAGTCCCATTAGAATTATAATATGAACATCTAATCACAAATGTAATCAATCCATGCACACGACAGATGTGATAAACGTAAAATTTATTCTCACGCGAATTTATTCAAACGCGATAACAAGGGATTGAACGATGAAAATGGTGGCAAAATTTGAAAACGTATTTCCACGATTTTGCTTGAAGTTATTTCCAAAATAACTAATCACCGATAAAAACTGGTGACAGTATTCTGTCCTGCGCTTTCGAACGTTTAAAAAATTCAGATTTTCTGAACATGACATTTTTCAGTTTAAACGTAATTTTCTATTTCTACATTACCTCATGTTATGCAGCGTATTTTTTGCCAGTTTAAACCTGAAAAGGAAACGAGCACATTAGTGATGATATGATAACTGAAAAACATCATTTCTGTGTTGATATTATAATAATTAGACTGTGGATTTTATGCATTTGTTGCACAATTGAGTGCGTAAAATTTTAAATGATAGGAAGACTTGAAGAATTTACGAATATCTATATTACTTTCATCAATTAAAATAATTAAAGAATTTAGTTTCCATTTCTTGTAATTCACGCGATACATTTTTATTTTTTATAAAAATCCGCAATCTAATAATATGAAAGTAAAATAATCAATTGGGCATCAATTTTGACGAGTAATTATTAATTTACATTTATGATTTCTCGGGGATTATACGCATGAAAATTATACAACTAAATTCGTTGTTAATTTATTTCTAACGGATTTATTTAGCATGTATTAATTACCGTACATTTTAGCATGTGTGAATATTTACCATGAGTATAATACTGAAATATATTCAATACAATCGTTGAATGCTGATAATTACGATTGAAATGTATTCTCGAAAATATCTCTGAATAAATCTTGTGTTACATCATATCGGCTATAAGAATGCATCGATGCAGCATATCTCCGAGTGCATCGAACGGTACGTTACTGCGTGACCGGAACTCGATTACGCATTCTCCTAAATACGGAACGAGAAGCCGTTAAGTCGTCTTGTCATACCGACATCTGCAGTATTTAATGCGTATTCCTACTGAAAAAATTTGAAAGTTACAAATATTTTTCAATTTAATAATCAATATTAAACCATTGTATGTCCCTCGATTAATGGAACTGTTAAAAACTAATTGTTTTATGTGGAAAATGAAACAGAAAATGTAAAATGAAATTTTCTTTTCACGACAAATAAATTGAGAACTTATTATGTATCCATCACAAAGCAATAGAAAATGTAAAATGAAATATCCTTTTCACGACAAACATCTTGAAAATTTATTATGTATCCATCACTGATTATTTATATCTATGTTTATATACGTAGTGTCGTAGGTGTTTATTGTTAGCTGTACAAATTAGTTCGTAGCCCTCGCAATCGATCAGTGGTAACGTTATTTTAATCCTTAAGTGAACTATTGGAGTCGATGTGGCTCCTCTAAAAATTATGCTAATAATTATTTAACGTGTTAATATTAATAATATTAATGTTTGTGGATTTACATGAAATTTCAGTATCTAATTACGTTT
The DNA here is from genome assembly GCA_028454255.1 of Halictus ligatus. Lineage (NCBI taxonomy): Eukaryota > Metazoa > Arthropoda > Insecta > Hymenoptera > Halictidae > Halictus > Halictus ligatus. The sequence continues at coordinate 1,602,087 of CM052134.1, forward strand.
CTATTTACCAGTTCCATGAAGCTCCTCTTAAGATTTAAATCCAAGTCTTCTATTCTCCAACATTAACATTATTTGTTCATAATATCGAGTAATTGCACATAATGTAATGGACATTATTTTTGACAGTACAATACATTTTAATTGATGTAAATAATCAAATTTTGTAACTTTAATATTTTTTCATGTTGAACTATATTTGAGAACAATTCTAGGACACTCAGGCAAGGAAAAGAAAAGAAGAATGGAAAAGGCAAACAACGACGTGAATAATGGTTGCAGAATTACCAAAAATACAAATAAAATCTTGGAAACATTCACAAATATTTGCACAAACAGTAATCCAACGTCAAGTAAGAATATCACAGTTATTTGCAATGAGTATTCAAACATCAATTCAAAAACATTGCGGACACATATAATATACATTATTGAAATATTGTTACTCGTTTCTCATATGAGAGGTAATTAAAGAACCAAACGATCGATGAAAAACAAATAACGTCGTATCAACGTCCGCATTTATTGGCTTGCAATAGAAACTGTGGACGACAGACATTATATTATACTATCGTAATTAAAAGCACGTTCAAGTGACGAATTTGTAAAATTAATTTTCTCGAAAATGTAGTTCTATGAGAAAATATATTATATTGAATACTCTTCTTGTGTGATTCTGAACGTAAAATCATTTCCTCTTTTATTGCACAAGCAGATTGCGCATAGTTAATGCACAAGCGAATTTTAAAAGTCCTGTATATTAATTTATATTATTTCATTTACTATTTTGGTACCATTACAATTTTTATATTTTTTTTTCCTATATTTTTGCCCAATATTTTGTTTAACTTAGATGGTTACTGCGAAACAGTTCATGGTGCAAAACACGTTGTTTTCAGTTTCGAGTCTAATTTCATGAATATAAAACCCCGCGCTTTCCTGCAACCTTAATATTTTGTACGAGAGTAAATTTTCATAGAATTCTTCGAAATTTGCATTCACATGAAATTTCTGCAAACACTGAAATAACTACTTTCACAGCGGTTTTGCGTTCACCCAGATCTCATTTAATTGGGGTTATGTAAATTCATTCATTATGCAAAGTCTGAAGTTTTCTTACGTTCCTCGTTAAATCTCTGACACAATATCGACCGTCGCTGAAAAGTGTCTCAAGAAAATATCGATTGTGCGACGCCCTATTTCCAACCTGTCTTCATTCTATTCTGCTTCCAACTAAAACTTCGATAACAAGTTGAACTTTACGCCTTGAATATACAAAGATGTTAAAAAGAAAGAGTGTTCGGGTCTTACGCAACCCAGCGACATGTAAATGAATGCATACAGTTGTTCCGCGAAAGTTTTCGAACACTTACATTTGCAATTCTTAAATACTTTTTTCAATTTTAGTGGTACAAGAAACAATTCACAGTTTCAATGATGTCAAAACGACACGAAAAACTACAACAATGAAACTGCATTTGGACTTACATGTCATGGATGGACTTACACCATTTTCAAAATTAATAAATCGTATAAACGCACAAACAGTAGCCAGCACGGCTGAATCACCGTTTCATCCCAACCAACCTTCATCTGCTACAGTTCTTGCATAAAAAGTTTGGATTTAACTATAACCGGTTATATCGGTTATACCGGCATCGGATGATGCCCAAGGGATCGAATATTTGTGCTATTTCAGCCAAAATGTTACGCTTTGTAATTTTACTATGTTTTCTAATTTGAGCACTATAAGATAATTGGTCGGAGGACACAGACTTTTCGGCTCTTTATCTAAGATTCTAAATTCTGCGTTTTATGTCATGCCATGTCATGTTTTATGTCATGTTTTATTTATTTGAAATTCATGTGTTAATCCACTTCTGTTTGTAAACGGGAGCAGGACGAACAAAATATTGTTATTCAATTTGAATATTTATTTAGTTATTCACTGTTGCTGTATGTTTGTAAAATTAATGGTAGATCATTCCATTTTTCATTTCGAATCGTCATATGAAAATTCTTAAATAGTGATGATACAGACAATAACTGTGTAAGACCCGATACAAATAAAAAACTATTACTTATTAAACAGCTGTTACGTATGGCGTCTCTGTTTACGTGAGTCTCTTACCCATCATGTTTACACTCTTTACACATTTCTCAGTGCGTTAAAACCGAGAGCAACGGAACTTAGTATCCGCGATAATACTTCACATTACACAATTGTAGACCTCTATTACTTGTGACCCCTATTGCTAAGTGATTGTGCAATTCCATTTACTAACAAAATTTTGATATTATAAGATTTAATTTGGGTAAACGTGAGATCTATATGTACTTCAACATGAACGTTTTATTCATAAACGTTACGTTTTCTCCATTTTTTAAAAACGTGAACTTAAACCGCTTTCAAGACACACGGTTTGTTTAGAACAATCTAGCACCACTGATGGACCATAAAAGTATTTTAACGTTTAAAAATAAATAACGTCAAGTGCCCATTAAATATGAATGCAAAGTAACATGTAAAAAGTAATGAACAGTAACACATGCGACAGAATACTTTTACGACTCATTAGACTGTGCGTGATTCTACTAAGTATACTATACACATAGCAGTAAATAATAACGATAAAGTTACAGACATAATCTTAAAACTTGTCACTTATCAAAGACCTGATATAACGTTTCAACGATTTAGCATAAATAAATTCCAGTCGTGAAATATGAACGTTTTACACTTTTTTGATCAGCTGCATCCAGCTGAGATATCGTTACTTTTGTGGGGCATAATTTTTCACAGACCACGGTTCCCTAATAATTTCGCTGCGTGGCGCCAATGGAAATCAAGTTTCCCAAGCATCGATCCAATACAGCTGTTCCTTCCGAGACTTTCCATGGATGCCTCGAAAACCGTAGTTTCTCCGGCAAAGCTGAAATCGTCGCTGGAACTTTGCAGTCGACGAAAGTTTCGAGTTTGCGAACTGACGGGGAAATTCTCTTAGTAACAATAAGACCGATTATCTCGAACGGCTGAGTCGACGTTCGATCCCGGCATATGGCAAGAACATTTACGCTAGCTCCCTGTGGATCGAGTCTCGAGCATTCCACGCTCGAAAGCAATCAATTGCCGAGCGTTTTACGTTCTTCCGTGAGGCAGGTATCACGGTGTGTGAAAAATGATAAATAACCAGCGAAACCGGTGAAGCAATCTGATCAAAAAGTTCGTAGAATCGCAATCAACGAAATTCGTTGCTTCAATTTTCTTCCAAGTCGACGGTATCTCCTTCGACATACCTGTCTTACTATATATGTCTTTACTCGATATATGTCCCAAATATCTAGTCGATAAAAGTCCCAGAACTATCTCCACTGCCGCGGGGTATACCCCGTGAGAGGCCAAGAAGCTCGAGAGACCTCGGTCGCCGATGAGAGTAACTTAATACGGGTCGGGTATATTAGTGTAAGACCAGGAGACCCACTACTGTTCCAATAACAAAACTTCTTTATTTTTCATTATTCTTTTATGGAACAATTCACCAACATACTCGTGGTATTTTTCTAATGAAAATGATACCAAATATTATAGAATTCCGAGGCATATTTTAAATTTTCATTATAGCCACAGGAAAACAGTTTAAAATTTTGACCTACACTTCTATTCCGGCCAGATTCCGAGCAATAGCAATTAAAAAAAATGTTTACACATTACCTACTAACCCAATCCGTCTAACATCTAAACAAAAAAATTGAAGTTGTTTAGTCCATTTCTAAAAAAATTATTAATTTTGAAAGGGTGACCACTTAATTCGGTTCTCGCTTGTATGTCCACCTGCATGACACTTTTTGTTTTTGAAAATAAAGGAAAAGTTACTCGGAGATGGGTCAGGTGAACGTGGAAGTGTGGGGCTATTCATTTAATAAGACGTACGGGCAGTTTTATTGACATATAAACTTTAACATAATATACAATTTTATCACACACGAAACATATGTACAGTAACATCCTCATAACAGTCGTATCGTCGTCGGGTCTGCCGAGCGACAGTTCTAGTAGAGGTGCTACATTCTTTGTAGCGTGCCGAACGTACAGAAGCATTGGAAGAGAAAGAGGGATTATGGTTTGAACGTTCGGCAAATATCAAAGATCTCTTACGAGGTCTCTTTCAGTCTTTTAAACAGGGACTATAACTGTTATAACCAGAAAGAAAAAAGTCATGGAATAACAAGTATTTCATCGACTAAAATCGTATTGGTTACAAATAAGGATTATAAGTAACCGAAAATTTGTTCTCTTGTTGGTAAATGTTATCCTTAAAAGAAATTCATTTCGACCATTTATAATACTTATCAATGAGAGAAGTACATTTCGATCGCGCATAACAGTTATCGATGAACAAAATGTGTAATAGTTATTATTAAATAGTACACCTTTCAAATGGTAGACTATCAATTATTTAATAAATTTTTTATTCATAAAACCAATTGCTGCAATCAAAAATTTAATGTGACAAACATGAGTGTTTCCAAATTTTCTCCTGACAAATTACACCGGAAATCGTCTAACGTTAATTTTAGAGCAGAAAAGGTTCGTTCAACGCTAACATAAGTTGCGGGCACAACGTGAATTATGCACGCTAATTTTGATAAATGCAGGGGTCTATATTTCTGATTTTCCCAGTTTCAAAAATTTTGAAAATTTTTTTCCAGATTTTCTGTTGTTCTTATAGTCTGTTGATTCGTCTTTTTGTGCAAAATCTTCTCAATGAATTTCATAGGCTTGCTCCGTCCGAAAAAGAGTAGACAACAAAGTAATTAAATAAACAACTGAAATGAATTTTCTCATGAATAATTATTATCAACAAGTGAAAAGAAATACGATCGTCTTTAAGCGATCGAAATAAATTTCTCTCATTGATAACTGTTATGAGCTATCGAAATGAACTTCTCTCATTGATAACTGTTATGAGAGATCGAAACGAACTTCTCTCATCGATAACTGCTTTGAGTGATCGAAACAGTTTTTCTTTATCGATAAAAGTTATCGTGGAGGATCCCACTGTTTGGACACTAATAACTCTTATTTTTAACTAAAAAGTATAAAAATCGATATTTTTTTATCATTTTATTCTTCGAATTTTTTTCTTTATATTTTGTGTAGATCATCTTAAATTTTAATAATAATCAACTTTTTATTAATGATTTTTAGTATAGAAAATTTTAGAATGACTTTTATTTTTGGTCCCTGCTTTTAAATTCAAAAATCAAAATTCCTTATTTTTAGTTTTTTGTCGATGAACCTTTTGCCATCGTTTTCGTTTTGTTTCTCAGATTAAAATGACACCAAACAAGATATAGTTATAATCATAATTACGTTTATAACGAGCGATTATAGTTTCGGATTTAACATTTACGATAAAGGTACAACGAGTAATTATAATTGTAACTATATCGTGTTTGGTGTCATTTTAATTAGAAAAACGAGACGAGACTGGTTCCAAGGGAGGTCCCCCCATTGGTGGGAATAAAATTTTGACAGTTGCGGTATACATCTTTGCAACAGTTAGGGAGATACAGTGAATTCTCGATATATGTCAATAAGACGGGTCTTTCCAGCTTCATGTATCGTCCAGGAGACATACCCGAGCCGTGTTACGTTTACACTTCTCGGCATCCGAGGCCTCTCGTGCTTCGTGGCCCCTCACGGGGTATACCCCACGGTAGTCGTGATAATTCCGCGACGTTTATCAGCCAGGCCTTGGCGACATATATCGAGAAATAACTGTATTACTGTATGCACTTGAACCTACACAGTGATCAATGAAACGCATGTAGAAATTTTAATATAACATACAACTTAAATGAGTGAGATGCATGCACTTGAGTCGACAGTCATCGATGACACATACCATAGATTGGCAAATGCTTTTATATTTCCAACAGGAAGATAATCAAGAACAGTCTCGTTAAAACGTGCGGAAAATTCAAGCACACGAATTGACGCGTTATCGTGATGTAGAATTCACACATTTTCTTTCCTTCTCTTCCTCCTTGAGACCTTCTGTTGGTTTAGGTGCTGGCTTCACAGTACACTCAGCATATGCTTGTTTTAGCATATCGGCCACTTCAATTTTCCTTTTCCAGAGTTTCACGAGAAATTTCACATTAATACGTTGTTCTTCAACTGTTTGAGGACGGTGATACGTCTAGTATCACGCCTGGTTCTACTTTAATGCTTAAATATTGGTTATGAAAGAATAGAATTCTATTTCATTTGAAACGAAAATCATATAATATTCATATTTTGTAGATATTGTTTAAGCACTTAAAGGATTATGCTCATCTAAAATCGTCCCTTTTCAATGAAACTCAGATCTATCAATCTGTGAGATTTCTCTTGCCAAAGATAAACGATCAGAATCAGTTTTGTTATTCTCATTCATCTGTGTAATTAAGGATGCAGTTAAAGTCAACGTATTCACACAAGCGAATAGAAATATCGACAAATGTGTACTATGTAGTTGTAAATATTATTATAATGCAAAAGACTTTAAACTTACTTTTGCCCGGCAGCACGTGTCGAAAAATGTGGATTGTTAACGCATTATGTGAAAACAGATGAATAAACAAAAGAAGTTTGGTGTCGTATAATGTGCCGAGGATGTCCGAGATTAGATGAAAACCATCTAGTGCTATAGTTGTTAGTACTCATGCACAAAAATTCCAATTTTAATTCTTTTTCTACGTACATGTAATTAATTAGTAGACTGTGGATTTGACGCACCTACAACAAAAATCAGCCGGTCAAATTCAGAACAATAGAAACATCTAGAGAATTTTGAAGTCTTATTGTGTTATAGTTTCCTCATTGAAATCATTATTAAATGTCTGCGTAGCTCTTGTAGCCCGTAAATAGTGCATAGAATTTTTGTTTTACACAAATATCCACAGTCTAGAGATCAGTACTTACTAAGAGGTACTATAAATATTACATTGAATGATGCGAAGACTGCAAATTAATATTTCTGTGCAAGGGGTAGAAGGAAAGTAAAATAAAGTCAGGAAAATTCTCGGAAAAGCATTTCCATGTCCCTATGAAAATTTGTTATCGAAAATTAAAAAGTTTATGAGAATGTACGCGCGTATTTAAATGATGTAGGTGCACATTGATACAAGTCGCGTAGACTATCAACCGTCTGAGATCTAGTGAAAGCACCACAGCCATGAAAAAGAAAAAGTTCCAATGGAAAAAGACGGGAAAGCATAAAATCAAGCAGGAAATATTTCACATAGGGGCCTAATTACTTTGGGAATACCAATTTCTATGTCCATATTAATTACATTTATATTTAAAGCATAATGAATATTTAAAAAATAGATATAAAATTGTTTTCATTAAAATTAGTTTATATGCAATTTATATATCTCATTCTTAATATTCATTATGTTTTAAAAATAAGTATAATTAATATAGGAACAATAATTGGGTCCCTGACCCTATCTGTCATACGGTAAGGAAAATGGTTTTCGACTATAAATAATAATTTTAAGTGACGGAAAAAACCTTGTTCGTTATAAATAAAAATTATCGAGGAGAGAAATTTATTTCGGTTGCTGATAATAATCATAACAGTTGCCGACGACATAGACTGTGTTTCGAACGTACATATTAATTATCGATGGCAAAAATATTGTTCTGATTGTGCACGATTAACCAATTTTTCAGCGTTGAAATGTTATACAACGGGCAAGGATATTATTTTTATGTGTATGCAAAGAATTGGAAGGGGCGGATAAAATAAATTTCCCTCGGTCATAATTACACTGCGGATCTTTATGTACACTAAAATTTTTAAGCATCAATTCCAGTCTGCAAAGACTAGGTACAAATATTCCTCATTAATGATTCTCACATGTTGACAATAATATAGGGACATTCTTGAATTATTTCAAACTTTTCAATGTTTTAGATTGCTACTCATTTTTGTCATAAGCACAGAAACTCCGCAGTCTGGGGATAATTATTATGAACAACTAACGTAGAATTTATTATCGTTATTTCTAATGAAAACATTAAAAGATACAAATTTTTTAGTCGCGTTGTTTTTCGAAAAATTTCTTGACATTATGTCACTAATATCGTCAACTCCATTAATTTTTTCCATAAAAGTTTTTGAGATAGTTGTTATATTTAGTCTCTGATAAAAAGCCAGACGGTCGTTGAAAACTGTGCAAAACTGTTCCATTTTCAATTTATAAAACAATAGAGCTTTGAATTCATCTACACGTTCCGGAAAAGTAGCAAACAAAATTGTAATGTTCAGGTTATAAAAAAAACCTTCTGAAAAATGGAATTCACTCTTGATGAGCACGAAATATCAGATTTAACTTGTTCTCGTTAACGTGAACGGTACTGCCATTTTCATCCAATTAAAATTTAATTAGACAGTTCGGAACAAAAAAAAAGTATGTAATGTTCATTTTATAACGAATGTACAAAAAATGCGGACAATGTTCCTCAATCTATTCTAAATTCTTGAAAGGAATTACGATTAGAGCCTGTTTATCCTTCATTCTGACCCATAGTTTATATAAACGTTCGAATATGATAATGATTAATACCTACTTTCTACGGCAATGTCTATATTTACAACGAAACATGCAGCAGTATTACGCTGTAATATCCAACAATTTATTAATTTTTTAGTGCATCGTAGTTGAGCGACTCGCAGAAACAATCGCTTGTACCGCAATGCGCGTATTTTAATTATCATTCGTGTCTATTGGAAATTCTTCGGGTGTGAATTCTTTTGTTTCTAATGAATTCGTCTCATTCCTCATGTTGCTCTACCATTCATTACTCTCATTAATTATTTTCGTCTCGCGTGTCCCGGCCTCCTATCCTCGGAGTGTCTTAATTAATGAGTCTTCGGTTCAATCCATCGAGGGCGAGTGCGCTTCCGATTCGTTTTCAGTTCTGAATCGGTTTTATCGCGTTAGTAATCCTTTTCATCCTTTCGGTGAAACGACAGGAGATCGCTTCCTTAATTCTTCAAATCGACACAGGAGAAAACTAAGCAAGAGTTCATTTCACGCAAACGAAAATATAATAAATAATTACTACTTAACGGCCCATGTGGAGGTCATGCTCTCGTTGTCTCTTTCAAACTACGCGTGGCTTTATCAAGGTCCAAAAGTAATAATCGAGCCGTTTATTATGTTAGCAACTTAACTCCATTTTTTCTATTATTGACGTATTAAATCTTTGAGAAGGAAGGTGTTTCTACTTTCATAATTAATAAATGATAAGAATCGTGAACATAAATAATAGAATATTTCATTAAGTTTATTATTTAAGAAAGAAAATTTTTCATCCATTGATAAATACTGATACTTTCACTGGCTCTTTCACTTGACAATTAGTCAATAATAAAATTAGTGATGAAAATAGAATTTCTCGTTGCACAGTATTCTTGAGCCTAATAAAGCGTTAAAGAAGTCAATGTTTCGGTGAAAACTGATTACAAGTTAAAATTTTGTTATTTCCGATAACCATTTTCGATGAGAGGAATAACAGTTTTCGATATGAGAAATTTGTTTCGGTTTCTCATAACAGTTATCGGCGAGGAAAATTTATTTTACATGTTTGTAACAGGTATTGATGAGAGAAATTATATTTCGACCAAACCAATATTTCATATACCCACCAAAACGTTTTTGTTTAGTAATAATAATAATAAAGTTGGTCTAACATAGGCAAAAGAATATTTTCGTTATCGATAATTATTACGGTCGGCCTAAAAACAAAATTCTCTTATTAATAACTGTTCCGAACAATTAAATTAATTCCTTCTCATCCATAATTGTTATGAGCAACTGAAATTGTCTCGTCGATAATTGGCAATGACAGATTTTTCTATCACTTATAAATGTTATTGGTAATCGAAAATATTTTAATCGAAAAATAAACCTTACGACTTTTTTCATTTTAATTATATGTCTCGGTTATTGACAGAATTGACGCAGAATATTTACACAATAACTAGTTGCAAATGTATTTTATGGAACAAATATAAATACGAACAACATTTCATGAAGACAAAGGAAGGAATAACAAAAGACAATAACTCTTACATACATTACAACTTCATTGCGCTGCACACATCGATCATGCGTCATACACAGCATACGTCATTGCTTACATTAATTACACACTTCAGCCAACAGTCATGGTCTATGATTTGAATCATAGAACATTGAACATGAATAGTAACGAAATGTTTATTTATAATTCATATACAATTTCCCCGAGTATTGAGAATTTGGCAATATCAAGAGCTGTTCCCAATGACTGTTACGAGAAGTCTGACTATTACCAAACGACACTTGCTTCTACTTCACAAGGGTTGTTTACTCTTGAGGTAGGGAACTTTTACGGTAATTTTGCTCTACACAGATTGCCGTAACAATATCTAAATGTTCCTTCGTCTGGTTGCGATAAGGATAATTCATCAATTGATATTCGCTTTGCTATTCTCATTACATTAATCATCTTTTTAAATTAATTTAAGAGGGACACATTTATTAGACATTCCACTAGTAACAACAGAATTACTTCAACAATATACAATAGAAAGTGTTTCATTAATTTTTGTTGCCTACAGATGAAGACAATTTATTGAACCGATTTCTTTTTTCAAATATATCGGTTAGCTATTATTAGGGTGACAAAAATAAAATTTATGGGAAAACGAGTTTGAATGTTCTAAATTGTTATAATTTTCAAGTAACGTTACAATGAAACACGAAACGAGTACAACAAATGTAGAACCCGTACAAAAATATTATGACATCATCGTTCACTATCATAAATGCTCGCTCACTCCTGAAACAATTTCTGTTCCGAGTTATGAGTATCTTATTTCATCAATAACATTGTAAGCGCGAATAATATTAGGTGTACAAACGGGCTCGTGGCCCTCACAATTAATCAGTAATTAATTTTAAATTCAAATCTTTTATCCTCCAAATTAATTATTTGTAAGATGAAGCAAATGCAGAGAAAGCGATGGAGATTTCTTTCAGAGATTATTTTATAATATTTTGAGTGTTTCGAAAGTGCCACGAATTTATTTGTATACCTCTTACATATATTAATAATAATAAAGAGGAAGAATTAATTGTATTTAAAGCAGTATTGTAGTAATACGAGATACGAAAGTTTTCTTGGAATTTTAATATATTTTATACTTCAAGATATACAACAGCTGACATAAGATTATGTCAGTATCGATGTTATCTGACTGGATCAAATGTGACGTCACTAGTACTCATATGGTGAATTTTAAAAAATCACTTCCAGGTTTTCCGACCGACTTTTCTGTACCAATAACCCGACAAATGTTTAATTACATCATTCGTGCAGCAAATGAACAACGTACCATAATAATAACAAAATAAAACTACCTTTTCTCTACAGTTATGACAAGTAATAAGTAACTTTTTAACTAACGGGAAGAAACTTCAGTATAGAGATATATCAAACGTAGAAGGAAATTACATTTTTAAATCAGTAATAATTAATTTACTGCATAAACGAAATAAAAAAAATGATAAGCACGAAAAATTACTTCTTTGGAAGTAATCATTCGGAATAGGGTGGTCATCGTTGATTTCGTTGACCTTGAAACATGCTGTCAAGATCAATATTCTAAACAACTTTTTCCTATACGTGTTTATATGCTTTGTCTAGAAATATTAAAAGAGAAAATATATTTTCATTTAACGTCTGTTGCTTGCAATTAACTAGGTCTGATAATGACATTGTTTAAAATGCTATTCTCTCCAAAATATTTTGTTCGAGCATCTCGCTAAAATTTATGAACCTATAGAAGCCTTTATGAAAGCCTCTAACCTGTTCCGTTAATAAAAAATATATGAAGAAATGTTTACCAGAAATATCTAAGAACAATAATGAGGATACAGTAAACACCGTAAAAGATGACGTCAAAGTGGAATCTGTATTTCCCAATAACACTGGAGTTGTTCCAATTGATAGGATTAATAGAAAACGTATATGTCTTTTATAGAAAATTAAAGTTAAAAAGAAACTAGAATGTAAACGAAATCACTATACCACGAAACGGGTAATATGTGTGTTTGCACAAGAATATCTATCTGAGTGCAATTACACAATTCGAGGCATATTTGGTGGTGACGTTAAATATTTTCATATTGTTCTAGGAATGAATTAAAGACTATTTATAGAGACGCGGGAGTTGGTAATAAAATGAGCACTTAAATGCAAGAGGATCGTCTCCTTTGACCAGAGAGAAGGGAGAAGGGTTTAACTATGCCCAGCTCGTAATTTTAGCTCAGCATAAGCATTTGTGCCTTCAGAAAAGGGTGAGCGCAATCTCGCGTGAATCGTAAGCATGTGTACGAACGACTATTGGTACGGGTTATCGTAAATTTCCGTCGGTTCTTGTGGCTTCTTTTCTTCTCTCTGCCTTCCACCCCTTTACCCTCAATTCTAAGGGCAACAATTTTCCTCGACCAAACTTTTATTCCGTGCCATCGTTCGTCGGATTTCTCCTCGAGTTTCCACTGCCTCCAATCTAATGACGCTATTTTCATTCCACGCCGCACCGTCGAACCTTCATTTATTTATTAATCTTCACTTTCCGAAAAGACTATTAGCTACGTACATAGAGACATATAATTATGGAAGCTAAGAATTTATAATAACACTTGAATAAACACTCTGATTGTCGAACGGATCGGAACGGTTGGTCACGGATGGTTTACGTGACACAATTGCGTATACTAAAACGTGAAAATAAAACGCGGACTTGGATTTAAAAATTGATTTGCTACGAGATGAAGCAACTTATAGCTGTCGTAACAATGATAACGTAGACAGCGGATTTTTATGGAAAATAAAATTGTTCTACCTGAATTGCAACAAACTGAAGTGAAATGGAATTTTATTTTTTGCCGTAATATGTTTAATTGGTTGAAAATAACACAACAGTTTATTTTAATACTATAACTCTAATGCTCTTTAAGATCCGCTGTCTAATGATAAGCGACTTTCAAGGCGTTAAACAGTAGTGTAAAATGTGGTAAGACAAAAAACAGCACTTCCTGTTGCACTTCTGCAGTTAACCCTATTGTTTTGAACCCGAGTTGTGAAAAGAATCTTTTTGGAATGCGAAGTATCTTTCGATCTAGGAAAACTGATCTTGTAGACCAGCAGCGTTAGTGATATCAACTTTCACGCTTTCATTTCCTTCTCATTTGTGGATTTGTGACTTCGAGATGTTACTGTCACTCATCTCCCTCGCATTTCCTTATTTCTTGTTTCGCCGCGTCGCCGAGCCGGGACGACAACCCTTTCGACGAGGTAAATACGAAAGTATCATCTGAGAAACACCGTGTGCCTCCCATCTCGTCCACATCCACTTTCATTACCGGTGCGGCGCCGTGGTTCCTTGGTAATCCGCAGTCTCGCGTAGATTGCAAAATTCTTGGGCTAGGAGTTAGTCTACGAACGTACTACCTCCGCTACGCTTATGGCAGCACGATAAAAGAAGCAGCGAATACGGATTACGGATGATTGTGTTAGGAAATCTGTTATGCGGTCGCCAGTAGATCATGTTGTCGAAAAATCGAGAAAGGAGAGAAATAGCACATGCATTCGGAATTAATTCGGAAATGTTTTTTCAAATTTGAATTAGATTCTTAGTACAGTACAGTCTTCCACTCGGAACTAATAGGGAGACAAAAGTGTTGACGTGTTCAAAATATTCAAATGACAATCGCTTTTCTGGTATTAAATTTCATTTATTTAAATCGAACTCAAGAGCCTTTACCATTTCTATAGTATTTAATGATCCCAAATATTTTTAAATTTCAGCTTGTGAAATACAATTTCTGCAACACGTTCGGCAAGGCGTGTCGTATTATGTGTCATACGTTACTACAGCTCCGAGCCAAAAAATTATAATCACTCGCGATTACCAATATTCGCCGTGTTTTTAGTAACATTTTGCCCTCCGTCGACAAGCTGTGTCGTGTATGTCCGGAACAAAATTTCACTTTTAAATATCGTTCTTGTCAGTATTTATTTTTACCATTAATGTTTTAAGCATTTGTCGTGTTAATTATTATATATTAAAATTGGCACTTCCATAAGTACCCTAGCATTTTTTAGATTTGTTGTCATACAAACATGGCGGCCCAGCGCCCTTACCTGTCGAAAACGCTAAAAATCGCACATCTTTACATACACATAAATTTTGAACTTCTGATCACCTAGGATTAAAACTTCAATCTTTCGCATATTCTCACCAAAATCTCCAGGATTACATAAAAACATATTTCCTGTGGTAAAGTTTAACCCAGAACAGGGAGAAATTTAGTCGTGACTATGAATGACTCAGTATGCAGACGCCATCGATGAAAATAAAGTTGCAGACGAAGCATTGAACGTTTGAATGATATTTAACCCGTAATCGTAAGAATCAAAATATTATCACATTACCACAGACTTGTGATCTTCGACGCTGCTACATTAATGTGGCAATTTGTTACTTTAAGTCACGTTCTTCTGTTCTGATTGCAATTTTTTATGTTGTACAAGTATTATATGTAGACTGTGAATTTTATTTATTCATAACAAAAATTAGTGGATCAAATTTAATTTTTATTTAGCAGTAACCGAACTTAAAGAATCTAACAATACTGTTGTAGTGTTTCCAACTAATTAAAATTATTAAAACAAGAAAATTAATGTTGTAAATGTTTTTTTTAATCTGTATAATAAATTAATTTTTATCACAATTTAGAAGAACAATATTTAATCAAGATGTTGATATCTTCTATGTTGACAGATAAAACGAACTTTTAGATACATAATATCTATCTATCAAATATCTGTGTATTGTCTAATAACAATAACCCACAGAATACTCCTGATTACTTGTTACACAGTATTATACAAATATTTTTCGACAAACTGTGATGACATATTCTTTAAATAAAAATACTAAAAGAATATTATTAAGTTCTGCAGTAAATTTATTACAATATTATAAAATTATAAACAAATAAATATTTTACGGGTGAAGTATGTATTACAGTAACGGATTTTTTTATCTTAACATATTGTAACTTGCCTGCGTTTATCTTCTGTGTGTAGTCACACAGTGTTCGCTATAGGGAAACGATTCCGTAACATTATGACACGCACAGAGAGTATACTAATTATTGTAGTATCTCTATTATATTATGAATATGAATATTCCTAATAATATGAAAATTGCAAGGGAAATCCAGCATTCTATTTAGTGTGCACTTTTTTAAAAGTTCCTTTGTAGTATTATAATCTTCATAAATAAGTAAATATTAAATAAACATAACTACTGTTATAGTTGGGTCAAAATCACCCTGCATTCACATAAAATCATCATAATTTGTTGGGGGAAATTAGGAATACATACTAACCACGTAGTTTACACAGTAAATTCTCTAGTTACATCAGGTTCTGTTGAATTTATTGTATGAATCGATTAATGTTGCATATTCATAGGAACATATTCAATGGCTAACAATGGATGCAAGAAAAGTGGATATTAAAATTGATACTTTTTATCAACTAAAGCTGCCAATTGTATAAATACTGTACGTATCCTTTTATATTTATAATTAGAGGAATTTGCAAAATTAATTTGCTTTATTGAATGTAAAGAAATATGCATAATTTGTAAACTTTAAGCAGCAAAATGTTGTTTTCATTAAGTAACCTTTGTTGTATTTGAAAATACATAAAAAATATTTTTACTACATTACTCTACATCTTACCTTCATAGTAAATTAATAAGAATAATAAGAATCACGTGAAAAATAGGAACAGATTTTCATTATTTATTAGTTCTTGAACGTGTGAATTGCTCAAAATATTAACAGGATTGAAACATTAAAAATATTTTTTTTTCTACTATTGTATACTAAAATTATTGATGGATAGGAAGAGCTCCAGAATGTTTTATCAATCAATGGCAAGCGGTTGAGAGACAATTGTAAAATGTAGTGATAACTATATAATTAACTAATAAAATTATTATCTTCAAATAATACCGCTTGTATTTTAATTGCAAATCTGGCACGGTACTTATCTCTTTTTTATACTTCTACTACTGATTAAATTATGTTTGCGTCTGTATGCGTATGTTTTCATTTCAAGAATTTGTGATAATTTGAATGTTCTTATAATTTCCTACAGACAGATGAATCATAATGGACATTTTCTTTCAGAAATTTATAAATGGACTATTTATAAATGGTTCATTTCACTTCTACTCATTAATAACCACTCGAATATTCTTGATACATATTTTTAGGTTGTCTTTTATTAAATTCTTTTTATAATTTGCAATATCCATTACGTCGATATACACGAATATGTATGTATTTACAGATCATTCTAATACGCACCATTGAGACTGTTTGTACAATTTGTTCAGTTTTGACTTACTTCATTCTATTGACAGATACTTGTCTTTATTCCTACGTGGTTAAAAACTTTCAAAGTGAAGTACCTTTAAAAAAACTGTTGACATTATCCTATGCAATTTTGGTATGTTATTCAGATATTAATTCCTGATTATCATGTTTTGTTAAATTTTTTAAGAAACTGAAACAGCGTTTGAAACAGTTTTCAAACTGTTAAACTATTAGTTAAACTATGTAAAGTGCCTTTTCTGTAAAACGACAGAGACTCCTCGAGTCTTTGATATGAAATAAAATCAGAAAATGGAAATAAGCAAGCGTGTCGCCATTGAAATCTTTCACAAATAACATACTCTGCCTCAACCATTTCTGTTTCTTTTTGGTTACATATATTAGTTTAGGATTAAAGTTTAAGATTCTGCAAGACTTATTTTAGCTGAATGCTATGCTTTGTTCAAGATAGGATATTCTTTCATCATATAAAACAGAAATATAAAAGATTTAACATTTATTTAAAAATTAGGGGTTCTTCATTAGCATATTTCTTTAATTGAAAAATTACTATATTTCCTATTCTTTCGACTTTTCCTCAATTTAAACGATTTCCGATGTTTACAGATTTATTACTGATTTTATGCAGTTATGGTAAAAATTAGTGAATCAAATACGAAACTGAAATGGAATTAGAAAAATGTAAGGATATTTTTATATCATTACCGACTTTTAAAGATGATTAAAAAGAATATACACATTTTCATTTAACCTCAGTTTCGTACAATTGACTTGGAGAATTTTGACTTTTCATAAACATTCTTAGTCTATTTGTTGCAATTGACACTAGAACTATGAACCAGTCAAAATGTTTTCATCAGAAATTTTTTAACGAACTTCTTCATTGAAGCACATATTAAAATAAAAGCTGTGTGACGTTTGAATGGATACAATCTTGTCACTATTACAAAGCAATATACATCAGTCGCATTTATTGTTCGGTAGTTTCAGTGTTAAAATACTAGTTAATTTGGAGATAACTTTATTTTCTGTATCTAAATTGATAATATTTGACGACACATATGTATGTACGACGATCAAAGTTGGGTGTTTTCAGTTGTTGGTGTCGTATCGATTTTACTTACATTGACAGAAATTCCAACTTTTCGGAGGAATATACTTTGCAAAATATACTTCGAAGTCAGGCTGGTCCATTGAGACTGCATCAACCTCACCGGTATTCAGTAACCTCGCACATATCATATCATCTTCTACGTATACACGTCACTTGCACGATAACAATAATAATGTCACTGAAACCTTTCTATTTGGTAATCAACATTTCCATTTCATCTTAAAATTTCTGTATTATTTACACAGCACATGGTAACATGATAAAATGTATTCAACGCTGTGTTTCATTTAAGTGGAAATGCTGCAATACACGAATCATCGAAAATAGTATAGCTTTTCTCTGGAAATTTTTTAGAATGGAAAGAGACATTACATGACATAAATAATATATGTTTTTAAATAATATTATAGAGATGTCAAGGATAACTTATGTTTCTTCAAATTAATTATTGGCAGAACGTGTGTGTAGCTAGTCCTTATTAAACTAATTGTAAATTGAAAAAACAGATGTATATGTTATGTTAGCATTCGTTGAAAATTATTATTTTAATCACATAGCCTTTGGAAGTATGTTTATAATTAATATTTTTTTATCTTCGAATCGAAACGATATATAGAGAAAAGACTAGAAAATCTAAAATCTTTCCCAAAGAAAGTCTAAGTATTTCTCATTTAGAACATTTTTACTTTCCTGCAACTGATTGGCCACTTACACACCAATATGCATACAAATCTGATACCATAGAAAACGTTTCAACTAGGAAAAGCAATTTAGATAATAAAAACAATTTCTATCCCGCTTTATTTCATACAAATTTCTTAAAATTCTTAAAATATCTCAATTTTTCCGTACTAAAAAAAGAATCATTCCTTGAATTAATTTATAATCATCTAAAAATAATATCACAGAAACCAATAAAATGCCAAAGAGTTTGAAAAGATATGCCCAAATAAAAGTGTCAAGTTGTGAAATTAAAAATGTGTCCGTTGGACGCATGAGGGTGTAATTACTGTTCTTTCGAGGGTTGAAAAAGTGCACGATGCAACTATGTACTGTTGTCAGAAGGCAAATTCTATTCCGAGTCGTTTCCTTCAGTTTCCTTCGGTGTAAACCGCATTCAAGGAGCTGTCCTTCTGCTTCTTCGGGTCCCTGGCCTACATAGAATTCCGATTTACCGTGGCTGATCCCAGATACACAGCAAATGGACTTTCCACGATAGTTTGTCCTCTCTTCATTGGACACGTGAAAACGGACGCTGGCGGTTCCCTGACGAAAATCGCTCGATACGAAAGCCAACAGTGTTGGCTATAATTACTTTCGCCCTACGCTTAGCCGCGCGGATGTGATTTTAAAAGATCGTTCTTTACCTTGCACTTGACCGTTTCTTCGTTCTAGCCTGCTAACTGCAGACATTTTAATTATAGAATATCATTGTCTCCATTAATCTGAATCTCGTCATCGCGCGTTGGACAGCACGGAACATAAAAAAGACATCTAAATAATGAAGCATTTGACAACTGATCGACGTGGCATGGCGTGTCAATTGATTTTGCTGTGTGTCAATTATGGCGCGGTAGCCCATTTCTTTTTAAAATATCAGATTTTCTCCATTATTTAAGACTTTGACTACATAATCTTGGTCTCTGAGGAAAATATCCTTATTTTTTGAAATAAATCCTCGTCCGTGAAGGGTTGATTGATTAACCTAACCTACAGATCCTTTCAGTGAAATTTTGCGAAAATATTTTGCATATTTCTCGTTTCCAAGACACAAAAAGTATAGAATTCCAAAGCATATGCCGGGTGTAGTCCGGTGAATTGAACGCGTTGCACGGGAGGAAGAATTAAAGATCGGTTTCTTCGTATGTGATCTCGGTCATGGATCCGGATCACCGAGTATTTACGGCAAGGGATTCCCGGTCAACGGTTTCCGGTATTCTCCGCAGGATAGGTTCCTCGAAATTGGATGCGCGGTAGAGGCGTTCCGCTTGATCCAACAACCCCTGTACCCCTGTGGACTTTTTTCCTAACGATTCTAGGAACGTTGCCGAGGATACAATTCGATAAGCCTGAAAGCTGGTGTGAAAAGGAAAATGGACACGAATTCGCGTAGTGGACGTTTTCTCCGACATGATATTTTCTATATTCTTCGCGAACGACTACAATGCGAAATTTACTGAACCTAACATAAGTTTCTGACCTTGTGAAATATTATAATCAGTCAACGTTGCCTCGAATATTTTTCAAATCTTCGTGCTTTACTCGTATTAAGGAAATATTCTGATTTGGAATTTAAGACATCCAAAGTTTTTATTTTCTTTAAGTATAATTGTTTCTGAACGTGTATACAATAGGCTTGATTTGAAAAAATATATAAATCAGTAATTCGTGTTCAAAATGCCGCTATTTTCTAAATAATCAATATTTTTATTTTATTTTGTTTCCCAGCACAGCCGCATTCATACTGATTGTATTATGCTCCCTAATTTTTTGTTTTCGATCAACAGGAGTGCAATAATGGTAATAGTGAACACACAATTTTTAAAACATTCTACAAGATATATAACTCACATAATTTTGATTATTTCAAATATCCGTAATAAAAAGTTGAATAGTTCCTAAAAATAAAATTCCTAAAAAATTGGTGAAAATGGCATTCAAAGTTAGAATACCCCCTTAACACGTATGCATTCAAAATACGAGATAGCTCATTCATAATTAAAAGATCGCGCATGGATATGTGGAAAAAAAGGTTGTATAATCATTAAAACGCTAATAAGTTAAATTATTTTTCATTGTGTTTCTTAAGTTTATGGTTGTACTTCATTTTTTTTCTTATATGTATGCATCGCAATATAGTGATTAAAAGATTTTATAAACCTTGGAATTTTTCCCGGACACGATCATAATCGTTACCGGCTACGGCTGGTATATTGCTGACCTATACTACTTAAACGTATATACCCTTGAATTAACCATAACAAGACCTTTAATTTTGAAAATTTTTCTGATCTGGTATATATCTGGCATAAAAACAAAACACCCCCATGATGCCAATCTAAATATCAGAATAAAATTACTTAAAAGAACAACATTTATAAATAAACATAAAGTCAGACGCGCGATGACACGCTGTCCTCTCAAAAAATAAACATATATTCTAAATACTCCAGAACTTTCATGTAATATTCGTAATTTTAAAATAGTGAGATATTCTAAAAATCATTTCAATTCCTTTAGTCGTTGCTGTGCGCGACATTAATTACGCTAATCTTTTCTCAAAATGGCTAAACTATTCATTTTACGTTCTTTTCGTTTTGGGCATGATTTATTCTGTAAAACATTTGCCCATAAAAATAAGTGGTAATCGGTTAGTTTAAAGCCTGAAAAGTGTTCCAACCTCGTTCTGAAATTTTTTTCTCGTACGGCGTTTTCTGTTCTGCGGTTTCATATTGTCTTGTATAAATAAAGCAACAATAATTGTGTGTTACGCATCGAAATATTTCGAATGTAAATAACACGAATGAAACAAAATATTTCTGCTATGAGAATCGAATTTACAATATTGTACTTGAAAAATAACCGGCTCGGTTGAAAGCAACAATAAATTAATAAATAAATCATCAAATTGACAACTTTATGAGAGAATGTTGCGAACTACCTACTGTTCACTGAAGTTTTCACAAATTAATTATTTATTAATTATTTGCAAGATACAAATACAGTATCTATAGTCTGCTGTTTCTGCAAAATAACCGTTTCTCCACAATAATTGTGTCGTATTCTGTTATCGAAATTAATCACAAAATCACATAATCCCTGATGTCAAAAACTCGTACAACAAAGCTGAAACAACCCTTGACAAGCGCACAAAATATTCCTAGGAAAATATTCTATAACCGGTCACAGCAATCTTAGAATTCAAATATTCCATATGTTATACAAACGAGTTCGGTGCATAAAACCAAAAACTCGTTGACAAATCTACTTGACTCCTTAACAAGTGTCCCAGGCGCATGGTTAATAAGGGGAGAGTTTAATGCCAAACACGTACCCCCATTGGTAGAGCAGAACATCGACTAACACAAATGCGAGGGCCCTGCATGCATATAGGTCTAGCAAGCATCGGAGACCGTTCTAACTGCGCAACTCCATTGAAAAAGTGGGAGACCAGGTGAACCATAGTGGTTAGGAGGCTCTACTACTGTCTCGTCTCGCTAGCACAGTGTGACCTCGCTCCCTGCAATTAGAGAGATTTCGTGAAGCGAGGTAGGCCACTGTGGGAGTTTTAGCAAGCAAAACCTCCACAGCCTCGGCCCATTCCTGAGCTGGCCGTACGTGTTTTTCGAAAATTTCCTCCAGGTAAAACAAACGCAGAAAAGGGCTTCCCCATGAGCGCAAATGTCCACTGCTCGGCAAAAGAAAATACTTCTACAGATTAAGAATATTAAATGAGCACATGGAACAACTTTACCGATTCCCGCTGTCCCTGATCCCCAACACAGTTGATTAAAAATAGTGGCACACCTGCTACTTTGCGTACTAACAATAAGTATACGAACCTATTCCTTGGCTGGCCGTACGTGTTTTTCGAAGATTTCCTTCAGATAAAACAAACGGAGGAAAGGACTCCCCCATGAGCGCAAGTGTCCATTGCTCGGCTGAGGGAGACGCTTCTACATATTGAGAATATTAAATGACCACTTTATTGATTAAATACAAACTTTTCTATTCTTGTATGGCTTTTCCAATTCCCGCTGGCTAATACAGTGCACTCAAGTGTAGTAGGATTCGTAGGACTCAACTATACAACCTAAATTTATAAACTACTAGTTGTATAAAAAGTGTACCATGTTGTTTAATATGAAATGGGACATACGGTAAGGGACCCAATCACTGGGGGAATTACTAGGAATATATTAAATGTACTTATTTTTAGAGGATGTTACTGTCCAAATTGCAGGGTGGCCCAAAAGTCGCTGGACCATTTAAAATTTTAAATATGACTTTGTTTATGAAAAAATAATTATGAATTTTTTTAAATAGAAAGTTTATCTCCCTCTTCCTCTCCCCCTCTCTCTCTCTCTCCCTCTCCCATTCCGTCTCTCACAGTGTGTTTCTATAGGTCTACTGATTTATATGTACAAATCTAGTTTTGCTATTTTGTTAAACCTTTTCAGTATTTATCAGATTTTTACTGTTTATTTATGTCGACGTTAAAATTGAATACGTGAAAATTGTAAAATAAATAATATCGAAAGCGTTCTAAGCTGCACATCACTAATTTACAACTCGAACTACAATAATCGCCTATATTATAGAGGCTATAAGCACCCTGGATGTTTTCTAGATACTACATATACATTTCCATCGATAACTATCCGGACACTTGCAATTTTATATAAAATTGCATGTTTCTGCAACAATAAATCCTTCAGGAACTGTGTCTAAAAAATGACAATTTAATTGTAAAAAGCCAGTGTTTTATTTGAATTTTAATAGTATGCATATTTTCACCTTTTCCTATGACCTACAATGGTCTTTTATATAAACTTTTGCGTAATCTTATAAAAAAATCCTTGTTAATTGTTCTAGACTGATTAATTTAAATATATTTACTTAAATCTGCTTATCCTCTACCGTCATTGTACAATTTTAATGTTATGCATATTAAAAATACATTTTTTACAATTTTAGCAATACACTCCATTGTCCTGTGAAATATGAATTCTCCTCTACTTATCCCTCTTGCGTGTGTCATTATTCTCTGGTTAATAAGTTTTACGTAATCTACGCTCTTCATTTTACATTTACACCGCGCGCTTCACTTGCGCCCATCACACGTAGACAATACGTAATTAATCGATTTTTAACGATATTTTGCGCTTTGTCTACCAATTCCGATATTTTGAAAAAACTTGTACCTACATCTTCTTGTTCGAGATTTAATATCATTTAAATTCCGAATTCATTTTGTTGGGATGTGGGGTTTATTATAGTAAACACACAGTTGATTTCAATAAGAAAACTAATTTATTCAAAGAGAGTCGGAAGGATTCTTTTAACTCTTGATACCTCGATACTCTGGACGAGACTGACGAAAAATGTGCAACGGAAAACCGTTGCTTAGGTTTGAAACCAGAAACCAGAAACGAAAAAAAGGCCTGGGCCTGAAATGTGTTTATGACATCCCCCGACCCTTAAGAGTCGGGGTACTGCCTGAGACCCATTGCTGAGGATAATAATCAGGCTCAGGGTTCCTGGCACTCTAAAGTGTTTCTCAACACAGAGATTATTTTTGCTTATATATATAATTAGATATGAAAAATCCAACACATTTAATTGCATGTAGCTTGCCATTTTCACGATTATTAAAACAATAACTTAATGAATACTGTATTAAACTAATCTGCACTAAACTACTTCGAAAGGTGTAGTAAACTGATCTTCATATGCCCTCTACTCCTCCACTTATCTACATTATTAATAATTTCAGAAATATTCCATGGGTCGCTTCAAATTAGATACCCTGTATAACCGACAAAAGTTACATGAGTTTTCTCCGATTCTTTCAATTTAGTTTGACGAACACAAAACAAATGCTAAGAGAAAATGGTTGGAAATGGAGGAAATAGAATTTTTGTTTAATATATAATCCTTATAATTCAGTATAAATAAATATTACAATAAAATAATCACACAGTTTAGGAAATATTTTTATTTTTGCTATAAAATAATTTACATTTTCAAAGTGTCTATTCTCCTAGTTTTGTCATTTATAGGAAAATCAAAGCATGCACAATATATATACAGAAAATAATAACAGGAGGATGAGTCAGATTTACTCCTTAATAATGTGTTGGTCATATTTCAAACTCCGAGGCGTTTTGTTACAGGGAGAAACGAGACCATTACACCGAAGCTTATACGAAGGGTGTTTTCATCAACATCTCGCAAAAAATTGCGAATAATACAACTCATCAATCATCCGGCAGTTGGCGCCAGTATGATACATCAATTAAACTGTATAGAGGCAGCCAGTCACGGATGTATTGTAAAGTAAATGAGTGAAAAAGAGAATATTGTGCTTTGTTATCGCGTCAATTGTTTATAGGGGAAGGCGGAACGTGCTAAAAAACCAGAGCATTTTGCTGAGACACTTTGCATATCAAACCAAGTGAGTTTTTGTATAAAATTTGAAATAAATACAGAAATTTATCACGTTCCGAGGTAATTTTTTTATTTACTCATGAGACTGGGCCGTAATTTAATAATGTATGGCACCACGAGAAACGTATGCATTATACACATTGTATATCAGTATATGTTAATTAATGCTACTGCTTTTCTCTTTGGACAACCATATGATAAAATTGTTGATATAATACATATTTCTCAAATTAATATAAATTTATAGTAGCGGATAGTATATAATTATCTCGACCCCATCCGTTTTTTTTTACAGCTCTGAAATCGTTGTATACAAAATTTCTAGAGTATTAATAACGATCATATCAATGATTGCATAACACTAATAATTTTCTTAAGTCATATGTTAATTTTTTAACACTAGGTTTACGTCATTTTGACAGGTCCTAATATTTTTAATCCACTGTTGAGATTATTGATTATTATCCATGAGGCACAATTCGACAAATTTATTTCCATGGGTATACACTTCTTAAAAAATAGCTAAAAATGTAGAGAATAAGCACATCCTTGTTATTTTTACGAAATAATATAAAATAGTTACTTTTAGTTCTCTGTGAGCCTAGTGTTAAACTCTAGTAGAATACCGCGTGTTTCAGTATTTCAACGATCTAAGAAATAATGTTCGATGTTACATGAAAATGTAACATTCCGCTCAGAAAATATTAATTAATAGTATGATCTGATCACCTAACCCTTTGAATTTGAATGACGACACTGAGGTGCCACTAAAAATTATTATATAATGATTTGAAACAATTCTAGCATTACTAAATTCGTTCATATTTAATAAATTGTTTAAGAGTAGTATAAGTAAGTCCATGCAATTTCTTTTCTTTTCTTCATAAAATGTTTAAAACCGAATGAAAATGAATTCTAGAGTTAATGCTACAGATTGATTGATACTATAAAGTTCATTTATATTGTTAGAGATAACAGAAATTAAATTTTATGAAACTAGAAGCAATTAGCTAAGAGTCGTAACGACCTTGGACACGTCAGGGTCACTTGCGTTAGGTCAAACATCCATAAGCTGAAGATTTCGAACATCTGCACGTGGCAGGCAAATGAATCTCGCAGTTATTATTAAGCAATTAATGTCCACGAAAACCAGAATCATTGTCATCGGTTAGGATGTCTCTTCCACCAACACCACTATTCGTACGCTTAGAATCAGCATCAACATACGACAGCCAATAAAAACATGAACACCATTACGAGATACTGTGTTTGTTAAAGATTGTAAGCGTTATGCGCCTACTTTCTAATTCTCCCTGCGATGTCAAGTAATCACCGAATAATTGACCGTCGTGAGTAGAAAATTAATCACTAAATACACTGCAAATCTTTCTACATATACTTATGGCACATGAAAATTTCTAAAATACAATAAAACGTATGTATTAATTATTAGGTTTGCAGAAGATCCGATTGTAAGCGGGTTAGTGTTTGGTTAATACTTGAAATGATTTATTTTAGCAAATTAAATTTCGCAATTGAGACAGTCATGCATGTGGTATTACTCGATACGATTTTTGGTTAGATAGTATAACCTTTTTATACTATCAGCGATCAGTCAGATGGCGCAGCAATCGAACATACCTGGGACCAGGGATGGGTATTTTTGTCTCAATTGAGATAAGACTATCCCCACCATAACTCACACTTTCTGTACCCTTCCAGTAAGCCCCGTTGGCAAGGGGCAACGAGGGGCCCCTACCATGCCTATCACTATTTAAACGATTCTATACTTATAGACCCGGCATAGGTAGGATATGCATAGGACGCAGTGTTCGAGGATAACGGAATACTAGTGCCGACAACTGACGTCACAAGATAATTCAAAATGGTGCTTCGGTTATGAGACAAAGCACGTGTTACAGCAGAAGCGTTGTATTCGACATATAAGGGTGGTCCACGCATCTTGCACATCTATATAACTTCTAAAGGATGCATTGCACGAAAAAGTTTTTATACAGAAGTTGCATGGTTTGAAGAGGAACACAATTTAGTGTATTTATTTTTTTTTACCGATGAAACTGTTTCGGAGATTTGAAGGTCGACTTTGTTTTTTTAAATGAAATATTATATTTTTTATACCAAAATATGGAAGAATGTCGAATTCTGAGTGAAAAAAGTATTGACCTTCATTAGCTCTAAACCTAGTATTTAACGAGTAATTTCACTTTATTTCCTGAAAATTTTCTTACACAGAAAAAAAAATCATTTCATTTTATTTTTATTTTTGTAACCTGATAATACGTAAAGAAAATTTTCAGGAAATAAAGTGAAATTACTCGTTAATTATTAGGTTTAAGGCTAATGATGGTCAATACTTTCTTTACTCAGAATTCGACATTCTTCCATATTTTTGTATAAAAAATATAGTATTTCATTTGAAAAAACAAAGTCGATATTCAAATCTCCCAAACACTTCCACCTGTAAAAAAAAATAAATACACTAAATTGTGTACCACTTAAGACCATGCAACTTTTGTATACAAAATTTTCTCGTGCATCCTTTGGAAGTTATATAGATGTGCAAGTTGCGTGGACCACCCTGTATACTGTTCTTACTATTTGGTTTTTTTAAAATAAAGTAAGTTGTTAGGAAATAAATATAGATTTCATATCATTAATATCTACATTAAAATTTCATTTTTTGTGGAAATTGGAAATTTATAAACAATTTTTGTCGCAAAAGTGATAACTTAGATTTTCAAGGTGAACATTTTGGGACACAACAGTCTTGAAAGAATTAAGGTCGCAAACAAACCGTTCTCTTGAAAAACGACTCTAAAGTTTCGTAAACTATTTTATTCTATATCTATAAGATGTCCCAGTGTTGGGTACAACCGTGAAGTGGGTGATATTATTAAAACACATAAATCCAGAACTTTTGCGAATTTCCAAATAAAACTTTGCAAATGTAATCCAGAATGATCGTACTAACAAGATATACCACTTCTGAAAAATCGATTTCTGTTACAGGAATGTTTCCTACATTGCATCACTTTAGCAAATGCTTCTATAAATCGAAAACGTACTTATATTTTTGAGCACAAAAAATTAAGAACAGTCACAATGACTGACATATAAATGTAAAATAACTGACTCGAAGATTATGTAAATTGATTGCAAAAAATATTTTCAAAACAGTGTCAACGGTCCAATTTATATTGGTGAAGGAATTTCATTCCAAACTATGCGATACTATAAATTGCATATTTTACATGTATGTATATTCCCACTATCAGTGTACCGGGCCCCCACTATCAACTATTTCATATTGCCCTTACCCCGTGATTTGCCTCGCGTCCTCGCGTGACTGCGAATGTATGCATATAGATCTACACTCCACAGGAATTTGGTGAGGGGACCCAGAAGTAGGGAGAAGAGTCGTCTGTGCAGTGTCGCCCGATCAAGACTTTTGTTCTCCCACTTTAATTTCCCCTCCGCTTCCGCCGCAGCCCGGTCACGTGACACGTTCCGTCTATGTCGTTCATACTCCGGTACTGGCAGTGAGAGACTAATAAGTAACTCTGATAAGCGTTTGCGTAACAGTATGCTGAGGAAATGGAAATATGTGAAGATGAATTTGAAAAATCATTTTTAACTTTAAGAAAAATAAAAGAATCATTAGATGGTTCTATTTAGAAAATTAACCTACGTTTAATGTATAGATGTATTAAATACAAACTAATGCAAGTCTCGGGAAAATAATGGAACAACATTAAAGATACATCTTTCTCAACAATTGTACCAATCAAAAGGAATAATGCACTTGCTAGTAAAAAGTTATAGCTTATCGAAACTGTTAGAGTTCCGATAAGGCGAAGGGCAATTATGATCCGACATTAGGCGAAGGCTCGAGATCTGCTTTCACCGTATTTCGGATCAGGGTACCTATGCGGCTTGACTTTGTTCTTGAGTGGGTGGAAAGAGAACACGGAGAATGAGCGAGAGGCGAGAGGTAGCGGCAGACCATTTTGTTGGCCGAGCAGCGACATCTTTCGTTGGAATAAGATAGACTATGTGACGTAACCTCTCGTTCTGGCACTAAGCGGTGTCAAGCGAACAATTTCAAAAGTAGAAGAGGGGATAGTGATTTCTTCATTTCGGAACAAACACCGTCGCCTTATATCAGAACAAAACTGTATGATCCACTTTAGGAGTTAGTTCAAATTAGGCTACTTTCCCCTACATACTTTTAACTACAAAGCCCCTTAACATTGCATCCCGAAACTTTAGAAAACCCACTTTCTTCTCTCAAAATTTTCATAATTCAATTCTCGGAGGTGTCAATAGCAATTAATAATCTCGTAGCATAAAAGAAATATTTTATTTTATATTTATGTTTTTGTGTCCATAGTGAAAAGTCGTAAGTAGATATTACGCTACGAAAACACCTCTCCATCCAGAAAATGATCAAGATGTAGCTTTAGGTTTCTAGACATTTTAAGTCGAAGTTTTCAAGGTATTAAGCTTTCTCTCCGAAAATAGAAAACAATTTGCAGACCCAGCCCGGAATTCGTATTGGGGGGAAGGGCTCCGAAAAGACACAGTGAAACTAATCGATGGAGCTAAGCCATTAAGACGCATCTACAAACTACGTTTCGCAGTGGTCATCCTCGCGAATCCCTGGAATCCCATTCGACCAAAACCCTGCGATATTAGATGACAGAGAAGAAGATAAGGGGAAACGAGGCAGATTCCATCCTGTTACTCTGATAATGGGGATCGCCCAGGAATCGCCTACAACCCCGTATGAACCAGTTTTGTGGTCATTACCTAACCCAGACCTGGCGAACGTGTAGGATATGGAATTCAATAGGGCAGCA
The DNA here is from genome assembly GCA_028454255.1 of Halictus ligatus. Classification (NCBI taxonomy): domain Eukaryota; kingdom Metazoa; phylum Arthropoda; class Insecta; order Hymenoptera; family Halictidae; genus Halictus; species Halictus ligatus. The sequence goes on from CM052134.1 coordinate 1,631,772, forward strand.
ACATGACATGATAAAACGTTGGTAGGATATGGTTTAGCCGAAAGCTTTTACGAATACCCGCGAATGTTCCATCGTGGCGAACCAATTGTCAGATTATGGGTACTTTCGATCGGCGGTGGTTACCTAGGCGAAATTGCCAGGGGTATATCGTAGGTGTTACGTATGCACATAGAGAAATGCGGTTCAACTGCACCATTCATTCTGCGAAACCAGGGGAATTAGAATAGTTCTGATAATATAGTAACATTCTACTGTTATCACTGGCAGCCAGTACTCGATCGTAAAGTAACCCGACTTAACTAACAGTAGAATGTTGTCGTAACTGAAACACTGGAAACGAAAGGATTCATTCGGTTTTAGCAAATTTTCCCCCACGTAAACGACTAAAATCAATCATTTATTAATTCATTTCAAAATAAAAAATCGAAGTAAGAATACAAACAATTATCTTCCATACATTTCATTAATGCAAGCACGTTGAAAATCGTTCATTTATATGTAGTTTGAAGAATCTATTTCATATTTTACATACCAATAAAAATATTTAATGTTTCATTCACACTATACTACTGATTTCATTAATAACGAAACTTATTATTATCACACAAACATTTACATTATTACTGAACTGCAGATTTTATACATTTATGATAAAAATAACTAGCCGAAATAACAAATTGTAACGATACTGGAAGTATTTAAGAATATTGTTTATTGCCGGAATACAAAATGAACTAGAGTTTCTCGTTTAATGTTAACAGTCAAATGTATCGGACTAATTATTTTTTGTATTTAGAAGACGATGAATATACAGTGGACTAAAAAAGGATTTGAACACTAAATTTCCGATTCTGTGATAATTTCGTAAAAGCGAATACAGTCTTTACTCGATATGTCACAAATATATAGCCGATAAAAGTCGTAGAATTATCCCCACTGCCGCGAGATATACCCCGTGAGGGGCCGCAAAGCTCCAGTGGCTTCGGACGCCGAGAAATGTAACATAACACGGGTCGTATATAGAGACCAGAACAATAACAAAATTTCTTTCATTATTTTTCATTATTTTTTATGGGACTTTCACCAACATATTCGTAACATTTTTCTAATGAAAATGATACCAAATATGATGTAATGATATAATTCCGATGATATGTACTTGTGTAATAAACGATAAATGTTTCGGACGCAAAAAAGGACAGGGTATAGAAAAGAGAGAGACGCGGAGAGTTCAAAGGCATGCGTGAGCCTAGGTCTGTAAATCAAAAATTGAACGTTTTTATCATTAATTTTCATATTTATATTGATATTTATTATTAATTTTTCTGATTAAAATTGACACCAAACACGATATGGTTCGGATGACGTAATTGTAATTGATGTAATTGTAATAGGAAGTAACTTTCATCGTTCATGATACAACTAAGCATTTCAACTTCAAGAATCTTCTTTCAAGTAGAAACTTCAATCGGTAGCATTAATAAGGCAAAACATCTCTTAACTTTTACATCCGTTACATCATGAAAAATTTTCTTAAGTACAAAAGAACGACAGTTTATAATAACAGAAGACTCGAGCTTTAAAATGAGACCGGGTTTATTGTCGTACTATTTTTTTTTAAACAAAAATATTATTACGGTTTAAATATCGAAGATTTTTTTTCAAATCGGAAATTTAGCGTTGATATATTTTTTGGATCCGCTGTACATATTTCGTTAATCCAATAAAGACTAAGTCGATTTTCCGGAAATGATGTTCTATGTAACGACGTTTTTGGTTGCAAGACAGAATACAAACATATCTCGGTTGCAGCGTGCAGCTAAGCCGCCATTACCGTCGCCAGCGTGCCAGTGCATGCCGTCTATGTACAGGTATGTCGTAATTTGGCGCTCTAAGCGACCACCAACTGCAAAGGTATCGCGGAACAGCAGGAACTCGAACTAAGAAGATCGTCGAACAGAGATACAGAGATGAAACATAAACGAAATTCAATTTGGATAAAACGATATTGTTATACAGGAAGCAATTACACGGTTGCATTCTAGAACCAAGTAATTTGGAATATGTGAATCAATCATTCACACGTATCCGCTATCCTACCCAATTAAACTATCGTTTTTATTAAAGTAAACTAATTCGACCGGATAAACAAGTTTTCTCAACTTCTTCCCGTGCAATTTTTCATATACAAAAAAGTATTATCGATAGAATGCGGATTTTAATGGAAAATAAAAATTGTCCAAGTCGATTGAAAGAAACAGATATTAAATAAAAATGTACTTTCTCTCTTAATAATTTTAATAAGCCAACAATGGCGTGATAATGCTGCTAATATTTTATCGATTCAGTTCTGTTATAAACGCATAAAATCCGCAGTCTAATTATCAATAAATAGATAAATACACGGAACAGAAGACGAAAAACTATTTAATGTTTATATCCTATAAAGACTACTGTGATAAAATCAAATACAAGAAATGATCGTGGAACAATATGTTTTGCATCACCTGCCCACTAACGCAGTTTGTTTATTATGAAATGCACAATATAAATTCATACGAAACAAATGCCGTATATTATACAAAGGAAAATTATGTAGCTTAACCCTTACATGCATAGGTATTCTATTTTACCACATAATTATTGCTTCTATTTTCAATACGGGAAACGTAAAAAATGTAGTGAAATAACATACGATAACAATAGCTCCAAATATGTTTAAAAAATGTTTGAGAAAATGAAATAGATTTTATAAAGTTGGTCTATCTTTTGACCTTCACCAGAAACGCTGTAATTTCCAAAATGCATAAAAATTAGAATTAGACTAATAAGATAGTTTTTAAAACATTAGTTTTGTACTTTCGAAGATTTATCGCATCTGAATAGAACTATCTATTACTAGTATTTTGATTAATGTAAGATGGTCGTTTTACAGACTAATTTTCACTCCAAAATATACACAATTCATTGCAACAGAAAGCTGGACCTTGAATAGCCTTAAAAGCTAATTAATACATAGCCTTGAATAGCAGAAAACTATTAAACTAATTAGACATTTAGAGTAAAATTTTTCAATTTTTTATATTAAATTTATAAAATTATTTTAGTATCGTTTAATAGCTAGGATTTGCTTAACATGTCGATGTTTCGCCTCCATACCCTATTTATAGACTAGTAAGAATACAATTTATTATTGTATTATTGCCTATATATGGATATAGAATACCAAAATTAATACAAAAGGCCCTAGCAATCGATTAGATTTACCTCAAAACTTTTACAATAAAGCATTGCTAAATTTAACTAATTGCAAGAGAAAAAACTAGTAAATATTTTAGTTATCTAAAAAAGATTTATTCGCCTGCAGCAATGCTCAACCCTTTAACAGTTTATCCCGGGGCTGACTCAGACAAAACGTCAAGTACCAAACTGTTTATCCCATGAGAGAGTCGCGAGCGAAACGACACGTCGGAACTGTTTTGTCCACTACACATAGGTATTCGTATAGTTCTCGCTTATTTTGTCAGATTTTGTCGCTTACTTTTAGTATATCCTGTACACTTTGTCTGCAAAGTGAAATAGTAAAGTCTTGTGTAGTTTTCAGATTAATATAACATTCATAACATAAATTCGTTAAAAAAGAAAAATGGGTAGATCGCGTTATTTAATTTTGTTGGACTGTAGCAGATGAACTGAGCGGTTTTATTCTTTTCAACTCCTGCTTAAAATATTCACTCCTTCCTTAAGCATTTACGTCAATCAACAACATTTTCCAAAGGTGTTTAATTAAATTTGAAATCTACATAAGGGCGATCAGTCTAATTCTAAAACGTGCCGCCTTTTAAAATACCTTTTCAAAGGGAATAACTTTTTTTTTAATGAAACAAACGGTTAAGGATTTTGAACAACTTTCAAGGATTTTATTACACGAAGCGTAAATAAATTATGAGCTAACGGTAATTCATAAATGCGATAAAGTAGTAAATATTCATTTTACAGCATTTTAAATGAAATTATTAATAATATCAAAAAATGTTTCAAAACAAAAATTATATGGTTTCGAGTGGGATATAATTTTATGTTAATGTATTTTTTGTGCGTAGATATGTAGAGGGCATCTGAAAATAATTTTCAATTTTTTTTTTTAATAGAACTATGTGTTTTTTAATACACCAGATCGATGTAGTTCATTACACATTCTCCATAAAGAGGGATTAAATTTCACATAACCATTAGTGTAGGTAATGTTTAAATTCTAATATTGCAAAGTGGTAGTCAATACACATTAGTGTAGCTTGTTCCCATGATTGTAGAACGCTGACCAGAACCCTGTACAGAAGTACAGGGGTGAGGGGAGGGATGTTTGTAAACAAACCATATTACATTAGGTCATTCAGTGATCAGTCACTGCTTCAGTAATGTTTAAACAACGTGTAACGAACATTGCTATTGATTGAAATTGCGAACAAAAAAGTAAAGGTCACAATTTTTAACTTTTTCATCTGAAACTCTAATGGAAATTTAAAACATGGTTTTCGTAGATCTAGGTATGTTATGTACATATAC